>CM060973.1:25197803-25410303 GCA_030765045.1 Tenodera sinensis | reverse complement strand
TCTTTCTGCCGAGAACTGGGAATATACAAACGATTAATGACGTAAGAAGTGACCCCTGTGCCGTGTGTTAATGTCTGTCAGAAGATACCATAATAGTATCTGTGATAAATTTCACAAAATTGTTGTATCGACGGAAAAAGAAAACATCGGCAAATTGCACAGTACCTGTATACTTTACTGGAATTAGTTTCTTCATAAACTCAGGTATTGTAGTTGTACAGTTCGTCGTCTCTACTGACTGTCCAGGAGTCAATCAAAAGAAGGGCTTTAGGTTTTCTTGCATATCTGGCAATATTATTTACAGCTCGATACGTAAATGGAAGGCCTTAATCCGGGGGAAAGCCTATAACCGCCCCATCTATTCCTCCCTCTCCTGTCAGTACAGTTGCGGCATAGCAGCCAAAGTTTTACATTGAGGTTTTCTCTCTAATCAGTAACAAAACAAAAATAGCTCTGTTCTATTCTCCGCGACAGTTATTGTGACCTTCCTTTGTCAGTAGGAGATAAATATATCAAATATTTCAGAGCTTAGCCATCTTTTCTCGAAGCTGAACTTGAAACAGTGCACTCGTTAAAAGTATTGTTCTGTATATGCAAAGAATGCGAGGCGGCTGTTCGGCGCGCAGACTTTCGCTGGAATCGATATAGTTGTTATGCCGGTGGCGTTGTAGTGAAATTGGGAGTGCTGATTACCCACCTAGCCTCTCGCATATTTGTCCATCTCACAGGTTGCATTCCATTAGCTTCGTCGCTTCTGCATTTTACTATCTCCAATCCTTATATACTCTATGTACACAGAGTGTTTAAGGCTATATAGATAGAAATAAACTGAAATTCTTCGAGATAATAGCTTTTATTTTCTTTAACATTTACAATTATTAACCATTTTTGGATAATTTGTAAATATAAAAAATCTTACTACACTTGATACAGGTAAGTGTAAGTTTAAGAGGTAGAATCGTCTGTGGCATTGAGATTTTCAGTTCCGATTCTGCTTCTCAAACACTTGCTTGTTAATTCATTTTTAAGCAGAAGACGGAAGGTTCGGAAAAAATGCAACAAATGGCCAAAGAATACACAGAAAAGTGGAAACGGAGCTCAGAGGAATCTGTTACGATGTATAGACAAATATGTAATTCCCAAAGCAAGTAATGTAGAAAGCAAAGTATTTTATTTGAAGATGAAAGGAGAAGAGGTTTCCTGAAAAGCTCCCTGTTGCACCCTTTGAGGATTCTGAGCTTAAATATTAGATTTGATATTCATCCGACTTTTCGTTTTTGAGTTACACCCCTCCCTAAACATGCATATCGATGTTAGCTGAGAGGTTAAAGCAACATTTAATAAGAGGGGGGAAGATCAATGCTGCGACATTGGAATGTGATTTTCCAGAAACAGCACTGTGACAAAATAACAAACTCCAGACCAGTTATTTTGTTCTTTATTTATTTTCTTCTAATTAAATGCACAGCAATAAATTCTCTTCTACTGACGTTAACAGAGTCTACAGTCTTTCGTGATGTTACAACTCACAACTGTTTTCTTCTCATAACCTTGACTCGCTCCTTCCACTGTCTCTCTTCACTATCTCTGTCTCTCAAACAGTAACCCCGACGATACAGTCACTCAACACTCGTTAAAACTTCCTCGCTTAGACGCAACTTAACTTTCACAGCTGTCTCACACTCGCTGACACACTGACTGACTCACTGGCTCCGCAAGCTTTTATACCGGCGATGATGTAGTCAGATTTTTCTCGAAAGTCTACAAACAAGCTGGCCGATGAACACTTCTCGAATACTCTGGAAAACCCTTTGTGTTGTCGCTTGATTTTGTTAGTCACATGTTTGCTGGCGTGAGAGGTGTGGGGAAGTTTTACCTTGAGCACCTTTATTTACGCACCGCGCCAGTGGGGAAAGCAGACCTACTCCGATCGTCCTTTGTTGTGTTGCCGCTGTCGTGGGCCAGCGTCATGGTATTTTCAAACCAGAAATTTCCAGAATTTTAAGATTAAAATGCATGTTCGGTGGTTGAGGAAAAATACAGTTAATAACACAAATCTGAATGGTTACTTAAATAAATTATCATAAAGAGAGATTAGCATGTGAAAGAAGTGAGTATTTAAGGACCTAGACTTCTTTTTGTTGTCTACTAAATGTTAAAGAAAATTCTTGATTAACTCTGATTTATCAGTTGTTTACTAAAATGCTATGTAATGTCGAGCTTTCAGTAAACATTTAGTCATATCAGCACCTAGATTTCTAATTTAGTATTGAATTTAAAAATAAATTACACACACTATCTAAACGTATAATATTTTCTCTCCACGAATTACAGCATAATCCCTAGGGAATTGTCTGGCTATCAGTAGATCGTTCGGAGAAACAAATCCGCCTTACTCGTATATTATAAGAGTAAACAAGAGTGACGACAACAATTTGAAACATTGGCCTTGTATAGACATTTATTATCTGAGAAAATTAATGTTTACCGCATCAGTTCATCTTGTGGAATCACTGCAATTTATCTCGTCTTAGCTCATTCACTACCTGCATGTTGCATCGGTATATGATTTGTCAAGATCATACAGTAGTATATTACGGTAACAAGTATCGTAATTGCGTCATTAAAGAATGAGGAAGAGTTTGAGAACATATATATTGCATACATTTTTTCGACACTAAATGATAGAAGTAATACGTCACGAAAATACGACTAATACTTTACTATGGTTGTAGTATATTGTGCTTCCACTAGCAAGGACATCAACCATGGTAGTAAAGTGGCGATCGATTATCCACGCCTGATTGTTGACTTTAAAAGGATAAATAACTTGTAATTCTTACTTAAATCTGCATGAATTAAATCATAAGCAAATATTAACACAAAATCTGATGTGTTGCACGCACGTGACTTTCTCCACTCTTGTACTAGCCATTCTTACAAACTCTTATTCCTAAATTTTCTTTGTGTCACTTGAAATAAATATTTGCAGAAGTTATATTATTCCTTATTTCACTGTACGTGCAGGGGGAATATGAGAATACAGTAGGCTTTGTGCGATAGTCAAATCTTTTAAAGCTTTGAGATTCCGTTCTCTTTGCATGACTAGCATATAAAAAATGAATAACAATGTTCCATTTCACGAAAATTTGTTTTCCAAAACTCACACAAATGACAAAGAATATCTCCGAAATGGTTCACTGTATAAAAAATTTATTTGGACATACATTGTGTGTTTTACTAAGATCTACTTTTTATATAGTAAGATTTGACCTATTCTCTACGGTTTGCCAGTTATGCAAAAGTCATCCAGAGTAAACAGGACTACATGAGCTAAAGCTACCAAATTCAACATATACATTTCGTTTGTCATAAAAATATCTCGAGCGTGTGGCATTTTAATCAAAATCGTTAGAGCCATTTTCAAGAAAATCAAAAATTTTCGAAACATTTTCCATGTAAAGGGTAGTTTAGGGTGAAACAATTTTCTTCAAAATCTTCCGGCCGCATCCTTGAAAGATATGAAACCTAAACACCAATTTCGTTTTTTAACCAACTTGTCGTTTTTGGGTTATGCTGTACACAGACTGACACAGACACACACACACGGACCTTTTTCTAAAAGTGCTTTTCTTTTTGGATTCAGGGGACCTCAAAACACATATTTCCGGTGAAATCTTTACATCGGATTTTTGGGTGGAATACAATACCTCCACTATACGCAGTAGAGAAAGTAATAAATGGAAACGTAATTTTATTCAGAATAACCCATAATAAAATACACCATCAAAATGCTTAGTCACAGGATTTGTACACACAAACCACACATGCATTTGAAATGCTTTTGGGTCAGGTAGATCTGAAAACATTTACTTTCGGCGAAATATGATAATAAATTTGTGGATGTAACACAGTAGTTCTTCTGTCTACCATAGGCATGTTGTAAAGAAAATAGTAATCGCATAAGCTACTCCAGTCAACAACTGATTTCAGTTGTCTTGAATTTACCTAAGTAATTGGGGGAGGGGGAAGACAACATTTAAGTATAAGGTTTAAGATATACCTTTTATTCTCTTTATCCTTTAATGGTCTTCAGTTTCATTCTGATTACAGTGCACAGAGAATTGCTAATGCACTACAATTACTGTGCATTGACCTATGGATTAGAAAGCCACTTTTTATTTCACAGACTCCCATCCAAGGTAAACTGGTATTACGTGCGTTCAGTTAAAATAAAACCCGTAGAATCGTTTACTTTAAAAACGCGTATGTCACCGAGCACTTCTCGTTTGCTATTTCTTCAAGAAAAATAAATATATTGAAAATCAAAATTAAATTTAGTATTTCTTATATGCAAATAGGGGTATAAAATTTATTGTTGGACACTTTGGTGGATATCTGTGGTTTTGAACTTAACACGAATTTACTAAGGTCAATACTTTAGATTGGAATAGATAGTTCTTTACGTAAAGTAAAGAATATCGCAAATGTATTCTACATAATGAGAATTTTGAGCTTTTAAGATGCTTTTCCATGATTCCACGAGCCTAGGAAAATAAACGAAAATACTCTGATGAGAAGGAAAAAGTCTTCTGCGATATATGACAGCTAGAGCTAAACCAACAGAAAGAAAGTAAATATTTAGATTTGCCCCTGCAACTGTACGATAATTGATTGACAAACCAGCTCGAGCCTTATATCCTCATAAGTATGTACATAGAACCTGTTGTCCTTAGCAAATGGGGAAAATCCAAGCAGAAATTCCAGAGGTCTTTATACCAGTTTGCTGCCACGGAGAACAATAATTACTGTGAGATATAACTTGACTGTGTAAGAGCTTCTTTAAAGCTCGAAAGGAACCTACAAATTTGAAAATCGTGTGGTTTTAAACTTGTTTGCTAAAGAACATAAGTTTGGTTCTTACCGGGATGGTCATTATTTATAATGAAACATTCTGTCACCGCCACCGCCACCACCACCACCACACATTAATAAATAAATAAATATTTATCTCTACTAACACGAAGAAGATATAGGAATAAGGGTTCGTAAGAATGGTTAGTACAAGAGTAGAGAAAGTCATGTGAGTGCAACACATCAGATTTTTACATTCATCGTCGTACCATTCATTGCTCTTCCTTTTCAGTAGTTCTAATATCTCACTAGCAGCGCTTTTAATTGATAGTTCAATGTCATTCCATATGTCGTTACTATTGTCTATTTATTTTCATTCATTTATATGTACCTCTAAATGTGTAGTTGGATTAATGATAGAAGGTAGTGGAATATGGCAGTATTTCACCTTAAGATGTTTAAAACTTTCGGCTGCACAAAAAATGTTTTAATTGATTCTTACAATAGCAACAACAAAAAGGATTTGTTCCTATTTTCAGAAACCGTGTGTATGAGGATGTTTACTATTGACATTTTTATTCTTATTACGTATTGTTTTTGTTCATGTTCATTTTATCACACACTTCTTTAATTTACCTACTCAGGAATTTAATGTTAATGATTGGTTACTCTGGTGCTGGCACCCTTCAGTTATTACAGTTAGAAAACACACAAAGGACATTAAAAAAATGTTATATTTGCCTAATGTTCTATAGCCACTATTAGTTAGGATTACGTATGTGCTAAAACACGCGCACATAAAGCATTATATTACACTCCTTAATTGCAGAATTGATAGTAATACACGTGATTAACAATAATTCTCTTGTAGTTATACTTATATATCGAGTTGAAGATGTACATGCTTGAAACAAAACAGTAAGTCCGTTTATGGTTGCTTATGGGGGCTCAGACTCTAGTTATAGATCTAAGTATAGCTTGAAATAAAGCCATATAACTAAGGTCGCTTAAAAGGGAGTATCTGCGGCCCAAACGACTTTAACAAGTATGCACTTAAACCACTACTTATTATTGCATGATAATGTCCCACCTACCCAGGATTATCTAACGCACTTCTGACGAAGCAGCCTTTTTTAACGGATACGTAATCTTAACCCCACTATCTTACTTTTTATGTCTTCCACAAAACATTATACTATCTACTGCGTGTTGATTGAAAGAAACATGCTGTAATTTCATTATATATACTATTTATAAATGTAAATGACATTCAGAACTTTTAAGTGATCAATCAGACCTTTAAAAATCTGATGTGTTGCACTCACATGACTTTCTCTACACTAGTGCTAAACGTTCTTACAATCTCTTATTCCTATATCTTCTTCGTGTTAGTTGAGATAAACATTTGTACAAATTATCTTATTGCTTATTTCCCTGTAGGTGCAAGGGGAATGTTAGAATACAGTAGGCTTTGTGCGATAGTCAAATCTTTCAACGTTTTGAGATCCCGTTCTCTTTGCACACTTAACTTTAAAAAAAATGAACAACGATGTTCCATTTCACCAAAGTTTTAAATTTTCCGAAACTCACATATAACAAGGAATATCTTCGAAATGGTTTACCCTACAAGAAAATTTATTCAGACATAAATTGTGTATTTTAGCAAGATTTACATTTTTTTGTACAGTAAGATTTGGTCCATCTCTAACGGTTTACCAGTTATGTAAAAGTCGTCCAGAGTAAATACGACTACAGGGCGGCGGCGCCGTGGCCGAGCGGTTAGCGCGCTCGCCCGGGTTCGATCCCAGAGACCCGCATGTGGTATTCGTGGTGGACAAAGCGGCGTCAGGGCAGGTTTTCTCCGGGTACTCCGGTTTCCCCCGCCATCTCATTCCACCGGTGCTCCATCTTCATGTATCATCAGTGTCACCGCCTGCGGTGCCGTAGTAGTAAAAGCGGGCGTTAAACACTACAACAACCACAACGACTACAGGGCTATAGCCAGAAAATTCAAGATATACATTTCATTTGTCATAAAAATGTCTCAAACATATGTCATTTTAATCAAAATCGTTAGAGGCATTTTCAAGAAACTCAAAATTTTCGAAAAATGTTCCATGTAAAGGGTAGTTTAGGCTGGGGTTATTTTCTTCAAAATCTTCGTGTCGCATCCTTGAAAGACATTAAACTTAAATACTAACTTTAGTTTTTAACCAACTTTTCGTTTTTTTAGTTGTGCTGTCGACAGACTGACAGACAGACTGACACAGACACACACGGACCTTCTCCAAACTACTTTTTATATGTAAAATGTTTCTTTATTTTTGGTTTTTGCAAAAAAGATGGCTGACTTTTTTATTAAAATGCCATATGTTTAAGATATTTGCATTTTAAATAAAAGGTGTAACTTGAACTTTCTGGGCGTAGCCTCATTCACTCACTCACTCACTCACTCACTCACTCACTCACTCACTCACTCACTCACTCACTCACTCACTCACTCACTCACTCACTCACTCACCCACTCACTCACTCACTCACTCACTCACTCACTCACTCACTCACTCACTCACTCACTCACTCACTCACTCACTCACTCACCCACTCACTCACTCACTCACACACTCACTCAGTCAATGAATCATTCACTTACCCACTCACTCACTCACTCTTCATTTGAATGAATTTTTATATCTGGTAAACCCTAAGAAAAAGACAAAAGTTTACTACGCAAAAAATGTAGATCTTGTTAAAAATACAATTTATGTCAAATAAAACGCTTTGCCATTAATTTCCAATATATTGCTTGTTATTGATTTAAATTTTCCAATATGCCTTTTTTCAAGGGGTAAGTCGCCATTCGTTTTTTCTCGTGGTCATGTAAGAAACATGGAATTTCAAAGTTACCACAGAGAGAGGCTCTTTTAAAAATCATAGTTTCGCTTTAACCTACTGTATCCTTCTTATAGCTTCACGTACTTTATATATTTACAAGGTATGTAAGAGTGAAACTAAGGTTTATTTTGATTAATCAGAAATAGACGAATGCACTTTGTAAGAATAGTTGGTAGAAGAATGAGGAGAGAAAGTCATGTTAATGCAGCGTATCGGTTTTAAACATGCTAATAGAACTTGCTGTTGTTTGATTCGAGTGTTGCTGGGGGAATTTGCTTGCAAATACAAGACAAATATTCCCTTTGCAAAATGTTTTGCTAGTGTTTATTTTCTCACCTTCTAGACAACAAAGTTGGATAATATTGTCACAGATTTTAGATAAATATTTGTATTTGTTTAAGAAATGGAAAAACACATAGGGTTGTAAAAGTACAGTATTGTTGACAGAGCTGGATTTACCGTGAGCAAACTGTTTTCTAATTACATTCTTAAATGTAAACCTTTGTTGGGTAATATTTACAGAGGTTGAAGGTTCAAGAACCTTCGACATTGTAATTTTTTAAAAACATTTTTCAGACATTTATTAGCAGAATATTCATGACTATTTGCTTGTCTATTTTTAACCTACCCCCCCTCCCTGCCCATAACAGGTGTCATGGGGGTGCAGTACACGAAGGTGGGAGGTAGTCAGAGCCCTGGTTCCTCCGGTTGATATATGAGATTTAAACGAGGTTGACTGCATTCCAGACTAGCTCTTCCAGAGGGAGAAAATCACCACACCAGCACCGAGAGTCGAACCCGGGTTAACATAAGACGTATAATATAAAACTAAATGCAAGAATAGATAACAAACTAAGAAGAAACGTATTTAGAAATAATAGAACGAGTAACAGGCATATCTACATGCGAAGAAATTATTTCATTAAGCGTATTCTAAAGATATATTTGATAGGTATTTTCCAGCATATGTAAAACCAAACATACTGTGACAAATGACAAGCTCAGTTGGTTTTTATGTCAATTTATTTCTCTTGTAAAGCTGAATTACAAAAGCATAATTATGTTTTGTTGTTAACACAATTTACAATCCGCCGTGACCTTGAAACTTATAGCTGTTCTGTCTTCTCGTAGCTTTGACGCATACTTCACTGTCTTTCTACTCTGTGTGTCTCACAAACAGCTGGCTTCGACGATACACTCACTAGACATTTTCTCAACACTTAACTCGGAAAGTGCTTCAACATTTAAACCTACTCTTCCCTCGCTTTTATAGTTCAGGCGAAGTGTCGGCGAATTCTCTGGAAAATAAACCTTTTATTGAAAGTTCTCGTAAACAAGCCTGGCATGTGAATAGCTTCTAGAACTATACTCTACTCTTTTCTTACAGTTAACTTCTTAATTCTGCATTATAATGTGATTCATTGTTCTACCAAACGGAAGGGTCTTTGGTGTTTGATGGAAGAAGATATTTAAAGAATACCTATTTTCGAGATTGTTGCTCCTCTCTTTTCTCTCTTAAAGGTTATATCCATTTGTGTAATAATGTTGAAATGGTGCTTCAGCAATCTTCATTTAACCCATAAATTTACTGGCACCGTGCACGCTAATGGCACAAAGGTACCGTGGGCGCCCTGGAATTGACTACTAGAACATCTAAATTGGATATTTATAGTCGCCTTTTATTGACATTAAGTTTATGGCTCTGTAATTATTGCCTTACAACGCTTAGCTTTTGTGACATGGTTGATCTTTGCTCTAAATAATGAGAAAAGAATTGGCATAGTTAAACAGAGGAATGCATGTAACCATGTTGTTTAATAATTTTACATGCATTCACTCTATGTATTATGGGAATTAATGCACTGATTAATTTTAGGTAGATCTCCGTATCTTTTGAGGCAATGTATCCGTAAAATTTCGCAATAAATACGAAACATTGTGTATATTTTTGGCATTTTATTATACTTATAGCTTGCATTTTCATGTCGCATAATTATTTTTAATAGCAACAATTTTAAAGCTATTTCTATTGGTCTTTATTCCATGTACTAATATGCGTTTGAGGAACAGGTGATTTCTTCAGATTCTACTGGTAGGGCTCGGATTTTTAGGTAAATACTTACTTTTTTTTTTTTTTTTTTTTTTTTTCATCTAATACGAACTTGAAACTGAGTTTAATATTCTGGATAATCACACCAGAGAAAATAGCTTAAATTTTTTTATTTGTTATATAAATAAATATTTTTTCAATATTTACCTAAATTACAGAAAAATCTAATAAAGAAAACCCATTTTTAATTTTTTCGTATATTTACATAAATACGCATAAAAGCAGCAGAAGAATTATTTTTAAAAAGTCACCATCCAGTTGCTTTGATGCTCAATTACATAGGCGAAATGTCGCAATATGTTATTCATTCAAAAACTGACACATGAGCTATAGTATCCCTTCAGTTGGAAGAAAATATAAACATCCTGCTTTCTCAAGCTACATGAGCCCACAAGATAAGAACGGGGAATTCCTCCACTGCCATGTGCTTGATTAAGCATCTGTCACCACATCACAGCCCGCTAGTCCATATACCAATACTTGCAGGTGACCATTAAACTATATAGTCAATTAATAGTTGGTGAATCTGCAAAGTTTATACAATCTTTTAGTTGTGTTGGGATGTGACATATCGACAGATTTGAGTTAAAGTGGATTAAACTTGCACAGAGTGAAAAACAGTGCAACAATATGCTGCGGAATTTTAAGTCTATTTTCAGTTATGATGGTAAAATTCTGTATTGTCAGCCATGTAGTAAAGCTATAAGGTTCACAGGTAACACAACTGTTAAATGGTAACAAACATTCGAAATTTAATGTCAATTCTTCGTGACAAATGCCAATCTTTCGGATGGAAAATATAAGGAAGCATGTGTTTGTATACTGTAATTCAGGTGAGCCCTTCATGTCTGGTGAATACTACATACGTTTGTATTAGCTCAGCCATATATTATTTGCCTTGGAATATATTTTTGACATTTTCAACACGTAAAAATAAATATGCTTTAAATTTTGAGCATCTAAAAATCCCAGCCCTATCGGTTAGTGTCTCCCACTGTGGGTTTACCGAATTTTAACATAATGCTACCATTTTAACATAGGGTTAACATACACGATGTTAGAGTATTTTAAACATCGGTTGGTAAAACCGGCCCTTAGAGGCTAGGGACCCAGGTTCAATCGGAATGCAAATGCCAGAAAGTTAGGGTAGATATTGCATTACTAACTCATAAGTTGGCATATTTACTGCAGGATTGCAATTGCCAAGCAGGCAAGACTTCCGTTTACGTAATAATACAGTTTGAAAAGGGCTGTTGATAAATATTTATACCACCTAATTTAATCAGTGAAGTGCTGCAAAGCAAGTAGCACCGTATCAACTATTCCTTGGAAAGTGAAGCAAGAGTAACTTAAGATTAAAAGGTACATAATTCATAAATCGAGACAGATTTAGCAAATAAAATCATTATATTGTAAAAAGTAAGGCAAGAATACACAACTAGCACATATTTTGCTGTAGAATAGGAAGTGAAAAACTCAATGTCATAGCTGGGATTTGAACCACAGACCCTCCGCCTACGAGGTGAACGGTCTAACCGCTAACCATTAAGCTAGTGTGACACTCTGCCAGAATGGCATTGAAATCTCCAACCGATTCGTGCTTCTCCCGATTAACCACTAAAACAGTCTCGCATCAGAGACAACTACCCTAATGGCGACTTACTGTCGTAAATACTTTATGTCCCGGGATTAAATAACCTTTAGATGGTAATTATTATTTATTTATGCCAACAAACTTCCTGTTGATGTTTTTAAACACACAAGCTGTGTGTGGGCAATGCTTGAGATGTAGAATCGGAACTGAAAAACTCAATGCTACAACTGGGATTTGAACCACAGACCAGGCGGGTGGTCTTCTAATTGCTCATGAAGTGGTAAACTCTACCGATATTAAAAATAAATACATCAACCCTTCAATGTGGCATAATAACAGAGCAAAATGTAGGCTGATACTTTGGAAGGCTAAAAGTTTAGAAAATTGTTATTCTTCATTTGCTCTTCTTAGTGCCTGGTATGTCAGCTTTTCTTTTGGATTCAGGCTTTGTTTTAGAGCACTGACGCACGTTAATATTCTGAGCAGAGTTTGTAATTTGCTGAATGACAAAAATCAATTGCATATCTAGCAGTTTTGCTGAAACCTGCATGCCTTTTACACCAGCTGAAGTAGGTATATATCAGAGAAAGCAACATAGGAGTGTATACGAATTATGAATTCTATTAAATTATCGAATTGCTTAACTCAGCCAGTTTTTAAAAATTTGTATTTGCATACAGCGTTTTTGAGTAATTTACATATGTGAACCTGTACAGTGAATGTTATAGTTCCTAGAAGGGAGTCTTTGATGTCCTCTGAATAGAATTGGCGACTTCAGAAAATAAAATACGACGTGTTATATTCACATGAATTTTCCTACTCATTCTTGTACAAACTATTGTCACAAAAACTTATTTTTCTATCTAATTCTCGTTATTGACATACGATTTCATTGCATGTTAACATGTTTCGTTAGTTGTAAAATAACTCCTGCGGGACAAAATTCCGGCACACCGGCGACGCTGATGTGATCCCGGAATTTACAGCGTCGTTAAACGACAAAATAATAATTGTGTTATTGAAATAACAATGGTGCTAAGTGCCAATATAAAGAAACCGAGTTATTCAAAGAAAACTCTTTTCTAAAAGTGCTTAACCTAAAAGACAATACATTCTGATGAACGTACGAATACAATATTCATCACAGATATAGACAGGTAATTTAACAAAAATACAAGTTTTTGTTACAGAAAAACACATAAATGATAGAAGGTGCTATGTGCCAAAAACAATAGTCACAATATTGAACAGTTGGCAAAGATCATAATAAGCAACATATTGTTGAAATGTGATAGAACAACCCTAAGATAAACAGTTAAGTGTGCTTATGGACATATGTAAGATATGGTGAAAGTTTATCTTGACTAGTAGAAAAGACGTATTTTGTGATGAACATTTATCATTATCTTTGGAAGTTATGTTATAATAGTAAAAAAAGAAAGAAAAACCCTGATGACTTTCTCTACTCTTGTACTAACCATATCTTCTTCGTGTTGGTTGAGATAAACATTTGCAGAAATTATCTTGTTTTTCTTGTCGGTGCAAGAGGAATATGGGAATATAGTAAGCTTTGAGCAATAGTCAAATCTTTTAAAGCTTTCAAATACCGTTCTCTTTGCACTGTTAACATATAAAAATGAATAACGATATTCCATTTGACAGATGTAAACTCACACAAATAACAAGGAATATCTTCGAAATGGTTCACAAAAAAATGTATTCACACAATAAACTGTGTTTTAACAAGATCTACAGTTTTTGTATAGTAACTTTTGGTCTGTCTCTTACGGTTTACCAGTTATGCAAAAGTCATCCAGAGTCATAGGGCTTCACGGGCTATAGCCAGAAAAATTAAAGATATATAGATTTCATTTGTCATAAAAATATCTCAAACATTTTAATCAAAATCGTTAGAGCCATTTTCAAGAAGATAAACATTTTCAAAAAATTGTCCATGTAAAGGGTAATTTAGGGTGAAACAATTTCCTTCAAAATCTTTGGGTCGCATCCTTGAAAGACATTAAACTTAAATATCAACTTTAGTTTTTAACTGACTTTTCGTTTTTGAGCTATGCTGTCCACAGACTGACAGACACAGACTGATAGACAGACCTTTTTCTAAAAATGCTTTTTATGGATTCAGGGGACCTCAAAAAGTATATTTCCGGTGAAATCTCGACATCGAATTTTTGAGTGGAATACAATACTTCCTCTACTTTACTAAACGTAGTAGAGGAAGTAAAAATAAAAGGCTAGCGTACTTCCTCTGGATTTTACAACCCCCAACACCCGACAAAAAGCTCATCTCCGCCTAGAACGCCTAATACGCATTGAAACTGGAAGCTGTGCTTCTCACGTAAATTTAGTAAAAGCAAGTTTAAAGAATGCTGAACTATGTCAAAACCTTGAACAGAAGGTCAACGTATATTGCACGCATTTCTTTCGCCATAACCTTGACAGTTGTTTTAATTACAAGTGTGCAAGTTCCAAACAGGACTGAAGTGTTTCATCTGAGAAAAACATGGTGAAAAAGATGACGCAGAGGCTTCAAGAAGGAAGTTGAGTACATGTTCACGGAAGAAATGGTGCGATAATTGCATAGACCGGGGTAATTGAACCAAACACGCACTGTGGTTGTTTGTTTATGATTTTAATGCTTCCGTCAACTGTAAATTATCTTCTGGCAACATGGGAAAGCAAACGAATAAAATACAGTGTTCAATTTCAATTTAGAAGTTTCTCAATAAAAAGTCCTCCAAATCTTGTTGGTATTTTTTGCTCTTCGGCGTTGGACTGCTTTCCAGAGTAGTATATTGGTTAATTCTATATTATTATTTTCAATTTTTTGGTGAGAAGGTTATTTATCGTTGTTTTAGCACCTAGGTCATAGCGTGACGATTATCTGTAGGTTCTTTTATTCAAGTGTACTGGCCTTAAAACACGTTCTTCAGCATTTACTGTTTCCTTCCTAATGTTTCTTTCCTTGAGGCTTTGTAATGATATGTTGCTTTTGGTGGCGTATGTTATACCCTTCTTTGGACTTCGAAGCAAAGTTATTTTGGCATCCTGTACTGTATTGTTGTATCTTTGTGATAACGCAAGACTCCCAGCCACATAACAGAGCAACAACAGCAAGCGTTTTGAAAAAGATCTGATGTGCTGCACTCACATGACTTTCTCTACTCTTGTACTAGCCATTGTTACAAACTCTTATTCCTCTATCTTCTTCGTATTAGTTGAGATAAACATTTACAGAAATTATCTTATTGCTTATTTTCTTGTAGGTGCAAGGGGAATATGGGAATACAGTAGGCTTTGAGCGATAGTCAAATCTTTTAAGGCTTTCATATTCCCTTCCATTTGCACTGTTAACATATAATAACATGAATAACGATGTTCCATTTGACAGAAGTAAAATTCTCCAAAACTTACACAAATAACAAGGCATATCTCCTAAATGGTTCACTCTACAAAAATATATATCCGGACATAAATTGTGTATTTTAGCAAGATCTACATTTTCTCTACAGTAAGATTTGGTGTATCTCTTATGGTTTACCAGTTATGCAAAAGTCGTCCAGAGTAAATACGACTACAGGGGCTATAGTCAGAAAATTCAAGATATACATTTCATTTGTCATCAAAATATCTCAAACATATGACATTTTAATCGAAAAATCTTCCATGTAAAGGGTAGTGTAGGGTGGGGTTATTTTCTTCAAAATCTTCGTGTCGTATCCTTGAAAGACATTAAACTTAAATACCAAGTTTGGCTTTTAACCGACTTTTCGTTTTTGAGTTATGCTGTCCACAGACTGACAGACACACAGACACACACACACGGACCTTTTTCTAAAAATGCTTTTTTGGGACTCAGGGGGCCTCAAAACATATTTCCGGTGAAATCTCGACATCGAATTTTTGGGTGGAATACAATACTTCCCCTACTTACCAGTAGAGAAAGTAAAAATCTGATGTGTTGCACTCACATGACTTTCTCTACTCTTGTACTAAGCATTCTTACAATCTCTTATTCCTCTTATTCTTATTATTAGCATTTTTCTTGTCTGTTGCCTTTCACAGTTGTAGATAGTTTGTAAATAAGTGTGTGAACACAAACACTTGCTGTGGATTCAGCTATTCCTGATTATTCGAAATGTTTAGTACTTCCGGGCTTGTAGCCGTGGTCTAGAAGGCATGGTAGATACCAACGTTAGCCCGGAAGAACTAAACATTTCGAATAATCAAGACACCGGGAGACCCTGCCACGGTGTAGTAACCATTAGCAAACAAAAGACAACCCTCATAAACAGGGCAAGAGACAATGTAGCTGTCTTATGGTCCCTTTATATTTTTAATTGCAAATCTTGTAAAACTCATGCCTTTGGCAGAGGTATCATGTTTTGGAAAAAAATATAAATCCCCAGAAGAGAAGTCGATCATTGATAAACATAGAAGAGAAAACATTGCTGCAGAAATAGAGCTATAAGTTCAACTTTGCTCGCTGCGAATCTAGTTATATTCACGTTGAGAGCACAAGTTAAGTAATTAATCTGTGTCGCAAAGTGTGACAACAAAAGAGAAAGAGAGGAGAGTGTGCGTGTATGTATTTTCGTGTTACGTGTTGCTGTGTGCCTGTCCCTGAATCGATGATTATGATTGTTATAATCAGCACTACCCGGATTTTGGTAATTTAAGATGTTCAAAAATTGCCTAAAAATGACTAATTACATATAATGACCTAGAAAGTGAGAGAGAAAATCAGTAGTTGTATAGCTGTCCTATTTTAGGATTGTCATAAAGATACAGCTTGCTAATGAATCTATACACAAAGACAGTTTTAAACACGAATAAGAAAAGTTACAAATATATAAGTATATTTGACTAAAAAGTGTAATATGCACAATACGATTGGAATATTTGAAAATAGGGCAGCTAAACATTTTATAATTAATTGATTTAATTTAGTGAAGCGTACAAATGCATTGTCTTCTAACACATTTAACTGTAATTCAAAGCGCGGAACACATTAACAGTAAATTTAGTGACCACACCACGGATGGGTGAAAAAAACATAGAACAATCGCTTCCCATTTTGAAGTTCGGTATTTGTCTCTTAAATAAGCAATGTAAAGCTCATTGTATCATTTTAGTTCCTTGTTCACCCCCTTAACTTGGTCTAATTTATTTTTCAAACCGATTGTGGTGTCAAGAATTAATCCTTTATTTTGTTGTCTGTTATTCAATTTATTAAAATTATAAATTAATTTATACATAACGTAACTGCTGTTGTAAGTGGAAACATTGGGTATAATAATCAAAATCACATAATTTAGAAAATGAAGGAGAAAAATATTGTAACAAAATGATAATTTGAGAAATTCCACTTCTGACACCACTGTGACAATGATGACAAAGTCCGGTTACTTTTTCTGTCGCTTTATTTTCTTCTCAAAAACTGAAGCACAAAAACACTAATTTTTTATCGTTAACACAGTCTACAGTTCTTCGCAACCTTTTAACTCACAGTTGTTCTGCCTTCCCGTAACCTTGAAAACGCACACTTTTGTCTTTCAGTTCTCTCTGTCTAACAAATGGCTGATTTCGACGATCAGCACTAAAACTGCTTCTCACAACAATAACTCCGACGCGACGTATCAATGTCCCAAACTGTCTCTCTCGACGACTATACACAAACACACACACACACACACACACACATTGCTAACAGCTATCTCGTTCTACACTCACGATTTCGTTACAAAACAACTACTACTGTTCTCGCCGTCCTGCCTTCTTTGATAGATGAGAATGACATAGCACGGATATTTCTCGAAATTCACCTTTTCTCGAACCCTTCACAAGCCAGCCGGTAGCCGGAAGTCTCGCGAACGTTCTGGAAACCCTTTGTTCTGCCACACTGATTGTTGTCAGTTACATTTTCACAAGCAGTGGGACGAGGTAACTTGACTTGCTCCTTTGATATTGCTGCCGCTCCCAGCCCACGTCATAGTATGTTTGGTCCACTTTCTGGTTTGAAGAATCTGAAAAGAGAATTGTTTTAAAACACGTCTTATAAAGCTGCAGCATTGACTCCTTTGAGATCTTTGATCATATGAAATGCCTTGCTAATGACGCTAAACAAGAGAACTGTTCCCTCTCTTTCCTAGTTTGGGACATGAATTTATAGATGTAATGATAACTGCTCCCCTAACAGCAAGCAACCCTTTCCTGACTGCCCGCTTTTACCCCCAAGAATGTAACCCCCAAGTTATTGTTATTCTTCGGTTGAATACTGCCCTTTCTGATGTTTGAAGAGTTGTAAAATTTCAGTAACATTAGAATATTTATATACTCAATGCAAATGCAATAATATGACTAAATAAAGGCGTATAGGGCAAGAAAATAACAAAATAATGACGTAACATTGAAAAATACATGGCTAACGAAAAAGTAAGGATTCATCGAGCAATTTTTGGTTGTTTACGATATGGATGTATCAGGCGATTGTGGTTTTTCTTCATTGGACCATGACTGGACTAGGAGAATTACGTCACTGCAGTTCGCACCGTAGCCTGTCTGTTTCGTTAGCTACAAAAAATAAAACTACCCTGAAGTAGAAAATGGCATAACATGATAAAAAGTGATTAATATATTTGGGACTCAAGAATTTACAGACACTTAGGAATGCCTATCGTTTAATAGATGAAATGTCATCCGAATCTGGGGCCTGATTATCAGATATGATCGTTTGTCTCTTCTGTTCTCCTTTTCAACTTTTAAATCTTTGAACCGGAAGGTCAAACAAATGAATGACTTAATAAGAAACGCGTGACTGACTTGGCCTCTTTTGGCCTCCTACCTAATAACATCACGTGAAGGTTCAACAAGCGGAATTTTTAGCAAGGAAAAAAGCAACATACGCGAATTTATAGCAGCTACGCACAGAAAATCTCTCGCTGCTTTCACTCTCCTGCTAATAAACGTAACTTAACAAGCAGTGATACAAATTTAGTTATAAGATAATTATGCTTGAGAAATATCTGATTTGCCGGGGAAACAATCAATAGAGGTAATTGTAGCGTGTGTCAAAAAATACCAGAAATGAAAATTGCATGGCCAGAAAGGATATACAGCGCAGTGGTAGAAGCAAGGATGTTGTATGCAGCAAAAATATGGGGGCTGGAAAAAAAGATGGGAAAAAGAACTAGGGAGAGTAGGAGCAAAAAGTAAAATGGCAGAAAGAGCAGTTAAATACTGATTTACAATAAATTCATTGTAGGAAAATGATATATTAAAAAATGCATGGTTGTACAGAGAAAACGGGGGAAAAGGAACTTGGATGCACAAAATACGGATAATATAGAATAAACATGGGCAGAAAGAAACAATAAAGCTAAGAGTTTCTGGAGAGAAGTTAGAACAAGGGTGAAGGATATCCAAAAGCAAGAAATTCTGAGTAGCTTTAACGACAAAAGGTCATTAATAGATTATAGATTCTTAAAAATGGATTGGGGGAGAGAGAAATACATCGAAGTATGCAATAAAGAGGCTGGAATGGGGTATGCAGGGGCTAGGACGGGGGTAATAAACCTAAGTGGCATAGGGATAAACGGGGGGGGGGGGAGATACACA
Source organism: Tenodera sinensis (assembly GCA_030765045.1). Lineage (NCBI taxonomy): Eukaryota > Metazoa > Arthropoda > Insecta > Mantodea > Mantidae > Tenodera > Tenodera sinensis. The sequence continues at coordinate 25,391,215 of CM060973.1, read as the reverse complement.
AAATGCGGTAGATTGTATAATAATTACACTATATTTTAGATTGTAGTGGTACGGATAAAGGAAGAGAAAATCTAGTGCCCAAAAAATGGACTTAAAAGTTAGGAAAATGTTTAATTAAAAATCTGATGTGTTGCACTCACATGACTTTCTCTACTATTGTACTAACCATTCTTCCAAACTCTTATTCCTATATCTTCTTCGTATTAGTTAAGATAAACATTTCTACAATTTATCTAATTGCTAATTTCCTTGTAGGTACAAGGGGGAATACGGTAGGCTTTGTGCGATAGTCAAATGTTTTAAAGCTTTGAGATTCTGTTGTCTTTGCACAGTTAACATATAAAAAATGAACAACGATGAGCCATTTTACGAAAGTTCTAAGTTTTCCGAAACTCACACATATAACATGGAATATCTCCGAAATGGTTCACCCTACAAGAAAATTTGAGACATTGTGTACTTTAGCAAGATCTACATTTTTTGTATAGTATGATTTGGTCTGTCTCTAACGGTTTACCAGTTATGCAAAAGTCGTCCAGAGTAAATACGACTACAGGGGCTATAGCCAGAAAATTCAAGATATACATTTCATTTGTCATAAAAATATCTCAAAGATATGACATTTTAATCAAAATCGTAAGAGCCATTTTCAAGAAAATAAAAATTTTCGAAAAATGTTCCATGTAAAGGGTAGTTTAGGGTGGGGCTATTTTCTTCAAAATCTTCGTGTCGCATCCTTGAAATACATTAAACTTAAATACCAACTTTGGTTTTTAACCGACTTTTCGTTTTTGAGCTATGCTGTCCACAGACTGACAGACTGACACAGACACACAGACACACACACGGACCTTTTTCTAAAAATGCCTTTTTTTTTTATTCAGGGTTCCTCAAAACATATATTTCCGGTGAAATCTCGACATCGAATTTTTGGGTGGAATACAATACTTCCTCTATTTACCAGTAGAGAAAGTAAAAATCAGACGAATACATTGAGAAGGCAGGAAAATGAGCTTGAAATGGTTAAAAGAACTATGAGGAAAAATGGAAGAGGATAATGAGGGGTAAAATTAATTAGTGGTCGTAATAAACTTCCCCATTATATATAGGATAAAATTTTAAATATAAAGGGAAGTTTTAGATATAAGCAACTCCAATGGGTAGGAATATATTAGATAATGTATATGTGTTCATCGTGTTTTTTACTAATTTTATTTTTGTTTTTAGTAGGTTAAATTGTATTGCTTGTGAGTATAAATAAATTATTCATTCATTCTGATTTGCCTCTCTGTAGATTGCATAAAGTCAAAGTAATACACGCTGATTCAGTTGGTAAGTTTCTGCTTAACTCATCGATCTGTGCTTGGAGTGAAGGAACATCCCACGAGATCACCAGTAATGGTGAACCAAGATTAAACCGTGTTCCACAAGTAGGGGAGGGGCATCTAACCATGGCACGCTATTGGGAAAACCGCAAAATTCCAGAGGTAAAGCAAGCGACAGTGTTCACAACCGTAGCGTAGCCTAGTTAGAAATGAAGTTATCTTATTCCCGAATATAACTTTACTACCTGATTATTTTCATGTGGCAAATGAAGCTAGGACTAAAAACCAGAGGCAACTTGGTTTGTGTAGAGCTGTTTTAAAAATAAAGGAAATTCCTTCATTATTACCTTCTTTGCCACCCAAAAATTGGAAGCGAAGACTTCAGCGGAAATATGTTTTGAGGCCCCATAAATAAACATTTGATGTGTTGCACTCACATGACTTTCTCTACTCTTGTACTAACCATTCTTACAAACACTTATTTCTATATCTTCTTCGTGTTAGTTGAGATAAACATTTGTACAAATTATCTTATTGTTTATTTCCTTGTAGGTGCAAGGGGAATATTAGAATACAGTAGGTTTTGAGCGATAGTCAAGTATGTTAAAGCTTTCAAATTCCACTCTCTTTGCACGGTTAAAATAAAAAATAATTTCTCCAAAACTCACACAAATAACAAGGCATATCTCCGAAATGGTTCATTCTAAAGAAAAAAAAATATTTGTACTTAAATTGTGCATTTTAGCAAGATCTACATTTTTTGTATAGTAAGATTTGGTCTATCTTTTACGGTTTACCAAAATGCATGTTATGCAAAAGCCATCCAGAGTAAATACGACTACAGGGGCTATAGCCACAAAATTCAAGATATACATTTCATTTGTCATAAAAATATCTCAAACATGACATTTTAATCAGAATCGTTAGAGCCATTTTCAAGAAAATCAAAATTTTCGAAAAATGTTCCATGTAAAGGGTAGTTTAGGTTGGGGCTATTTTCTTCAAAATTGTCTTGTCGCAGCCTTGAAAGACATTAAACTTAAATACCAACTTTGGTTTTTAACCGACTTTTCGTTTTTGAGTTATGCTGTCCACAGACACACACACACACATGGACCTTTTTCTAAAAGTGCTTTTTTTATAGTCTCAAAACATATATTTCCGGTGAAATCTCGACATCGAATTTTTGGGTGGAATACAATACTTCCCCTACATACCAGTAGAGAAAGTAAAAATATTTATAAAAGGCTGTGTGTGTGTGTGTGTGTGTGTGTGTGTGTGTGTGTGTGTGTGTGTGTGTGTGTGTGTGTGTGTGTGTCTGTAAACACCATAACCCCAGAATGAAATGTGGGTTGGATACCAAACTTTGTATTTAAGTTCATATATTCATAAAATGCGACAGAAGATTTTCCAGAACACCTCTCCATCCCAAACTGGCCTTTAAACGCCACGTTTTTCAATATTTTCTCAAAAATATATCTAAGGACTTTTATTAATACTGTACATTTCGTAACAAATAATATGTATATCTTGAATTTTCTGGAAATTTTGTGTTATTGTGTATATCTTGTACACATTAAGTCGAGATAGACAGCGGATGTAGTTCACAAAAGCTGTAGAATTATTTAAAACACACAGTTTATGTGCTGGTAATAAGCGATATAAATCTCAACGGTAGAATCTTTTTCCAAATATTATTAATGAGCTATCTTATATAGCATATTTTAACTGTGATGGTTTACGTTTTGCAAAATAATCTGGAATTCGGCAGCAGATACTCTGTTACTGATAGAGACGAGCTATAAAAACGCTGCTTCCATCACCGCTTGTCCATGAAGCTTCGAAGAGCGCAAGCTGTCAGAATAAAAAGGTAGGAAGAAATAGAGTAATGGCATGAGCGAGATTTTGTGTTCTACTTTCACTGCAAATGTAATGAATAGCCAGCACCGTTCACGGTAAAAAAACGAATGGAAAATGCTCTTTTCAATTTCAAATATAATGGGTTTTGTGCGCCGATTTCAAGTCATTTGATTTAAAGCGTCCATCAGAAGCATGTGAGGATGAGTAATTCAGAGGTGCAAGGGAATGATTTCTTTCATAAGTGAAAATATTGTTTATATACCTACATGAAGCTGATTTCAGTTGGGCATTCTTTTTGCAGTACTTAGTACGAAGGAATAGAAATGAAGCTAGAAGGGAGGAGTGGGGGAAAAAATTAAAATGGCAGCAATCAGAAGAAGCAAAAAAGAAAACTCTGCTCTCCACTCGCTTCCTCTGCTCTCTCTCTCTCACTTTTCTTATATTCTCTTCTCTCTTCTCTTTTCTTTCTTTCTCTTCTCTTTTCTTCTCCCTTCTTCTCTTCTCCTCTCTTCTACATTCTTCTTTTCTTTTCTATTCTTTGTTTCTCTTCTCTTTGTTTCTCCACTCTTTTCTTCTCTTGTATTGTCTACTTTTCTCCTCTCTGCTTCTTCTTTTCCTGTCCTCAGTTCTACTTTCTTCTATTCTAATCACTTCCTTTGCCTTCTCTTACCATTTTCTTCCCTTTTCTACTAAACCATAAGGCTGCCGTGCGAGGAGACCCGGGTTCGATTCCCGGCGGGCACTGAGAATTTCTCTCTAGCCGAGACTGGAAATATGAACGAGTATATGACCTAATGTGTTAAAAAAAGCATTCACAATTGTACACAAGTTAATATCATTGTCGATATGTTCCAAAGGCAAAAGGCTATCGATTTGACCATTGCAGTTAAAGGTCGAGTATAAAAGGAAACAAATAAAACAATTAAAAGTAGAAAAAACAAGTCATTAACATATGCAACTTGGTGCAAATTAACCTTTTACAGCATTGCCCTTAAGAGATAGTTCTTGATCGTTTAAATTTCCCAATACTTTAAGCCTTTGGTCACTTAAGGTCCATTTAGCCATCACCATGTGATATTTCTATTAAATTCACACATACACACATTTACTCTCTCACTCACACTGACAGATTCCAAGGAGTATATTGCCGATTGAGGTAAAATGCCCATCGTCCAGCCCGGAATAAAACCCGGGACCTCTGGAATTTATTCGTTTGTTTCTCAGCAGCCCATGGAAAAAATAAGTTTTCGTGACCAGTTATTAATAGGAAGTAAGAGCTAAAATAATATATTGTATGAAAATATCGTGGGGCAACTATAAAAATAAATGATAACTAGTAGAGGAAATAGTATGGAATGTATACATCAGATGTTTTATCTGTACAGTCTCACAATCAGCGCTTTAAACTGTTGTATGATTTGGTTTTGGCTTTGACAAACACGTGGCGTATGAATGACAAACCTATGACTTGGGGAAGAGCCTTGTTTTCCTCGTGGTCATTCCTCGAAATGGAGATAACCCCCTAGGGCTTATAACTTACTGTAATGACGAAAATAACAGCAAAATAGATATATTTGTCACGAAGTTCCTTACGACGTTAACTCCAAGGAAAGAGAGGACATTGATTAAACAAACCTCACAGTTTTTCGTCATTCAGAGAACGACTTACATCATAGTGGAGTTTTTATTTAAATCAGGGAACCCTTCCAATACCCTTAACACACAGAGATAATTGATATTAAATGTGGTAAGGAATAATAGAACTGATACTCGTTTTGAAGGACAGGCTGGAACTTTTAGCTCATGTGTAAATTTCTTAGGAAACTCATTAATAAGGGTACTCCGTTTATACATTTTGATAGTAACTAATCCAATCTAATCTTATGAAGCAGAAAAATGTCACAAACAACCGATAAACGAGCCCTGAACGCTTGAAAACAATGGTGAAGTATATGCCAGTGTTGGACTCAATGACAGATGAAAGAGAAAGTTGAAATGTACCTGTGGAATACGCAGAGTACCTCGACTTCAGCATATACTATTGGTGTTATTAGAGCACGACCGGAAGCAGAAGATACGGAGATAAATAGAATTGAAGATTGCAGTGGCTCGGACATGTCCGCGGAATAGAGAAGGAAATATGACCTAGACGAATAACTGATTGGTCTTCTCTAGGAAGAAACAAAAGAGAAAGGACTCGTTTAAGTTGGTGTGATAGTGTGAAAACATTTATGGATAAATTTGGTTTAAAAGTCGGACAGTGGCACGATATGGCATGCAGGCAGCCACTGAAAAGCCAGCAGTTGAATTAAGAGAAATCCAATCTAAGCACAGTTAAATTTCCGCTAATCACGATTGTTCGTCGCTCTAAAATTATACAAATATTAGCTTATTGTAAAGTAAATTCCCATTTGAAACAGCTGTAACTTCTTGACAGCTTAGCAGTTCGGTTTCGTGTTGATATCACTTCTGTTTAGAAGCTTTGAGTTTTTCTTCCTTCCTACCTACCTTCTTTCCTTACGTCCTTCCTTTCTTCCTTCTTTGCTCCCTTTCTTTCTTTCTTTCTTTCTTTCTTTCTTTCTTTCTTTCTTTCTTTCTTTCTTTCTTTCTTTCTTTCTTTCTTTCTTTCTTTCTTTCTTTCTTTCTTTCTTTCTTTCTTTCTTTCTTTCTTTCTTTCTTACTTTCTTTCTTTCTTCCTTTCTTTCTTTCTTTCTCTCTCTCTTTCTTTCTCTCTTTCTTTCTCTCTTTCTTTCTTTTTTTCTTTCTTTCTTCCTTTCGTTCGTTCGTTCTTTCTTTCTTTCTTCCTTTCGTTCTTTCTTTCTTTCTTTCTTTCTTTCTTTCTTCCTTCCTTCCTTCCTACCTTTCTTTCTTTCTTCTCTCTCTTTCTTTCTTTCTTTCTTCCTTCCTTCCTTTCGTTCGTTCGTTCTTTCTTTCTTTCGTTCGTTCGTTCTTTCCTTCTTTATTTCTTTCTTTCTTCCTTTCTTTCTTCCTTTCTTTCTTTCTTTCTCTCTCTCTTTCTTTCTTTATCTCTTTCTTTCTCTCTTTCTTTCTTCCTTTCGTTCGTTCGTTCTTTCTTTCTTCCTTTCGTTCGTTCTTTCTTTCTTTCTTTCTTTCTTCCTTCCTTCCTTTCTTTCTTTCTTTCTTTCTTTCTTTCTTTCTTTCTTTCTTTCTTTCTTTCTTTCTTTCTTTCTTTCTTTCTTTCTTCCTTCCCTCCTTCCTTCCCTCCTTCCCTCCTTCCCTCCTTCCTTCCTTCCTTCCTTTCTTTCTTTCTTTCTTTCTTTCTTTCTTTCTTTCTTTCTTTCTTTCTTCCTTCCTTCCTTTCTTTCGTTCGTTCGTTCTTTCTTTCGTTCGTTCGTTCTTTCCTTCTTTCTTTCTTTCTTCCTTCCTTTCTTTCTTTCTTTCTCTCTCTTTCTTTCTCTCTTTCTTTCTCTCTTTCTTTCTTTCTTTCTTTCTTTCTTTCTTTCTTTCTTTCTTTCTTTCTTTCTTTCTTTCTCTTTCTTTCTTTCTCTCTCTCTTTCTTTCTTTCTTTCTTCCTTCCTTTCGTTCTTTCTTTCTTTCTTTCTTTCTTTCTTTCTTTCTTTCTTTCTTTCTTTCTTTCTTTCTTCCTTTCGTTCGTTCGTTCTTTCTTTCTTTCTTTCTTCCTTTCGTTCGTTCTTTCTTTCTTCCTTCCTTTCTTTCTTTCTCTTTCTTTCTCTCTCTCTTTCTTTCTTCCTTCCTTCCTTCCTTTCTTTCTTTCTTTCTTTCTTTCTTTCTTCTTTCCTTCCTTTCTTTCTTTCTTCCTTCCTTCCTTCCTTTCTTTCTTTCTTTCTCTTTCTTTCTTTCTTTCTTTCTTTCTTTCTCTCTCTCTCTTTCTTTCTTTCTTCCTTCCTTCCTTCCTTCCTTTCTTTCTTTCTTTCTTTCTTTCTTTCTCTTTCTTTCTTTCTTTCTCTCTCTCTCTTTCTTTCTTTCTTTCTTCCTTCCTTTCGTTCTTTCTTTCTTTCTTTCTTTCTTTCTTTCTTTCTTTCTTTCTTTCTCTTTCTTTCTTTCTTTCTTTCTTTCTTTCTTTCTTTCTTTCTTTCTTTCTTTCTTTCTTTCTTTCTCTCTTTCTTTCTTTCTTCCTTCCTTTCTTTCTTTCTTTCTCTTTCTTTCTTTCTCTCTCTCTTTCTTTCTTTCTTTCTTCCTTCCTTTCGTTCTTTCTTTCTTTCTTTCTTTCTTTCTTTCTTTCTTTAGTAACGATTGAAAATCTGGTGTAGTATTTTCATAAAAAGCTGGGTATTTGTTTTGATAATATAACGTTATTGTTAAGTAAGTTCCCAGTTTAAAATGGTAGTAACTTTGTCAGAGTTTTAGATCCTAACAAAATAACAACACTAATGCTCGTAAAGGAATGGGGTTTTACTAAAATAAGAGAAAATTAAATATGACCAATGAACAATCTATAATCGTTAGTAGATGATAAACTAAAAGAAGAAAATGCCGCTGTCATTTACGAAAATAGACTTGTAATAACATTAAAGTTTGATAATCTGGAAGATTCAACACTAACAAAGTATTATGGGATTTAAATTGTTTTTTTATTCATATATAATTACTCTCACACATCTCTGATTCGTGTTCATTTAATTTTATGCAAGATGAAAACCACTAAAGCCATTATTGCAGGTAATCTGCGAGAGAAGCAATAGTGCATCTCCAAATATGCAAATAAATTAAAGATTATTTACGCCAAGCCTCATAAAGGTAGAATACTCTTCCTGGAAGCATTTCGAGCATTTAAGCATACAAAAACACGTCTGTAGAATATACTTCCTGTTGTGTTAAAGAATGCACCGCATTTATTGGTTTCTCTACTAAGTTTAGTATTGCACCCAAAAATTTGATGTCGGGATTTCACTGGAAATGTATGTTTTGAGACCCCTAAATCCAAAAAAGACATTTTTAGAAAATGGTCCATGTGTGTGTGTGCGTGTGTGTCTATGTGTCTGTCATTCTGTGGACAGGCATAACTCAAAAAACGAAATGTGGATTAGAAACGAAAGTTTATAGTTAAATTTAATATCTTTCAAGGATGCGACACGAAGATTTTGACGAAAATAGCCCCACCCTAAACTACCCTTTACATGGAACATTTTTCGAAAATTTTGATTTTCTTGAAAATGGCTCTAACGAGTTTGATTAAAATGCCCTATGTTTGAGATATTTTGATGACAATTGAAATGAAATCTTGAATTTTCTGGCTATAGCCCATGTAGTCTTACTTACTCTGGACGACTTTTGCATAACTGGTAAACCGTTAGAGATAGACCAAATCATACTATATAAAAAATGTAGACCTTGCTAAAATACACAATTTATGTCTTAATAAATTTTCTTGTAGGGTGAACCATTTCAGAGGTATTCCTTGTTATGTGTGTGAGTTGCGTAAAACTTAGAACTTTCGTGAAATGGATCATCGTTGTGCATTTTTTTATATGTTAAGTGTCCAAAGAGAACGGAATCTCAAAGCTTTAGAAGATTTGACTATGGCACAAAGGCTATTGTATTGTAACATTCCCCTTGCACCTACAAGGAAATAAGCAATAAGGTAATTTGTACAAATGTTTAATTCAATTAACACGAAGGTGAGTGAGTGAATGTGTAGGGTTTAACGGCCCGTCGATAACGGGCTCATTTGGGCCAACACGAAGAAGATATAGGAATAAGAGTTTGTAAGAACGGTTAGTACGAGAGTAGAGAAAGTCATATGAGTGCAACACAACAGATTTTTTTAAATGCATTCTTTTTGGATTCAGACGTTATTGTACGTAGTAGAGAAAGTAAAAAAAAAAAAAAAAAAAAAAAAAAAAAAAAAAAAAAAAAAAAAAAAGGTTCCGCTATTCTCAGTGCGGATAATGTGCACCAAAGTCCGTTTTAACCGGGTGCACAGGTGCGTCATGAATAACACGGATTTTCGCTGACTCAATACTGTGAGTTGAGTTCAGATAGGATTCCGAGCACCAAATTTTCTCTGGTATGTCCTTTGAGTAGCTGTAATTGAATTTGTTATCCAGTATTGCTTTCATTTAACATGTACTTTCACGTTGACTAAAACAAAATCTCAAAAACAGTTGCCGAACTAACCATTACGAATAAAACATGAACATCTTCGCTTCTAGTTACAGACAATAGAAATTCCAGAGAATTCTGCTTTATTTTGTGATAAAATTGGGGCACTGAGTGAATTTCGAACAGAATAATTAAAGAAAGAAATGTTGTAGTTCTTCATAAATCACTCTGTAGTTTGTCTATGCCAACACTGTTGACAATGCACTGCGAATGAATTGTGTTGACATTAGTGGAAGTATGCTAAATCCTAGTCAAATGTTAATGTACTTTGAAACCGCGTGGAAGCGAGTTATGTCACACTATATGTGTTGAAGAAGTGATTCTTCTGCAAGTGTGAAGAACATGCCTAAGTGACGCAGAAGTGCTCCTGAAGGTCAACCTCTATAGTACCTTTCTTACTGGTCAAGTGTAACATCAGTTTTTATTTGCTTGTTTGTTTGAGAGCTGTTTCCTAGAGAAGGAAGAAGAAACTTATGTGAGAAATTCCAGAGTTACTAGTAAAACAAGGTCACCAGCATTTTGTCTGCTTTCCTTACGTAATCTGCATCTTTTCGTAGGTATATCTAAGCTGATAACTTACATTTGTTTTCAATCACTTCTGCATTATTATTTGTCCTTCTTCTTCTGCAAAATTTCGGTGTCGAGATTTCACCGGAAATATATGAGGCCCCCTGAATCCAAAAAGAAGCATTTCTAGACAAAGGTCCGTGTGCGCGTGTCTGTGGACAGCACAACTCAAAAACGAAAAGTCGATTAAAAATCAAAGTTGGTATTTAAGTTTAATATCTTTCAAGGCTGCAACACGAAGATTTTGAAGAAAATTCCTCCTCGCTAAATTAGTCTTTACATGGGAAATATTTCGAAAATTTTGATTTTCTCATGCCACATGTTTAAGATATTTTCATGACAAATGAAATGTATATTTTGAATGTTCTGGCTATAGCCTATGTAGTCCTGTTTACTCTTGATGACTTTTGCATAGTTGGTAAACAGTAAGAGATAGACCAAATTTTACTATACAAAAAAGTAGATTTTCCTAAAACACGCAGTTTTTGTCCAATTAAATTGTTTTGTAGAGTGAGTCATTTTGGAGATATTCCCAATTATTTGTGTTAGTTTAGCAAAACTTTTCTCACATAGAAGGTCGTCATTAACTTTTTTATCTCGGCCGTGCAAAGAGAAAGCAATTTCAAAGCCTTCATATAGCGACCAGCTTTAAAACATTTGACTATTGTTCAAAGCCTACTGAATTCTTATGTTCCCCTACAGAAACATTAGCAACAAGGTGATTTCTGCAGATGTGATTTCTGCCCGTCGATAACGAGCTCATTTGGGCCAACATGAAGAAGATATAGGAATAAGTGTTTGTAAGAATAGTTAGTACAAGAACAGAGAAAGTATGTGAGTGTAACATCAGAATTCTATTTTCTTTGCCTTCCCGGATGTATTCTTTCTTTAGGCATGTACTAAAATACTTTCTTGGGATCCTCTCTGGCGACATTCTGTCAACATGCTGCTCATACGCACGCACGCAGATACGCACATATCTTGAACGATTTATGACCGGTGAAATTTGGATACCAAATAGTTGTGTGCAATGCAATACTTCCTCTATCTACCAAATGGAAGTGGTAGAGAAGATAAAAGGTGTTTTCTGCCGCACATTTATCGCACATTTTAATACAAGGTTATGCATATGTTTCTGGGTTTAATGTTATATAAAATGCTGCACCCTAGGCATGATTGAGTTAGGTCGGAGCACGTAACGCTGTGGTTTGGGGAAAATGGCTATTCTTCATCTCCCAGCAGAGCATGACGGTATTTCCTCTTAGATAATAATAATCAGAGCCATCTAATCCCACTCGTAAACTAGTCTCTTCACTTCTTCTGTGATTCCCATTTAGTAGTATAGTGAATTTGTATCTTAGGAATAGTTGAAAGTTATACTAATATCCTTGGCATATATGTTTTTGTGAAACTGGGCCTATTGCAGGACCTCTCAAAGCTTAAAATAGCACCGGTGCGATCCAAAATGCAGAGGTTCCTTGCTCGTGCATCGTGGTGACTCAGTTATGTTCGGCGTTTCAGAGCCAGGAAGCAAAGAATAGAAGAAGCCTACGGTGATAGACTGCTTATTTATCAGTGAAATAGATACATTCAATATAAATACTACCTTATTATGGAGCTATCTGCTCTAAAGAAAGCAAAGAGTGTGGAAATTTTATTTAAATCCGAATGGGAACCTTATTTTTTGAAATGTGTGTGAGAAAACTATCTGTTGACACACTATAACAGACAAACATATAGCGAAATCATATGGGATACTAGACGGGAAGAAGTCGGTTTGGGTGGCTCAGTTGGTTAGATGCTGGCCTGCGGATCCCAAGGTCGCGGGTTCAAACCCGGCCCAGGCCGATGGTTTTTAAGTGTGCTTAAAAACGACAGCTCCATGTCAATAGATTTACTGGCATGTAAAAGAACTCCTGCGGGACAAAATTCCGACACACCGGCGACGCTGATGTGATCCTGGCAATTGACAGCGTCGTTAAACAAGAAATTAATTTTAATTTAGACAGGAAGAATGAAAGAGATTGCAATATTTGGCACAATAGCATTCTTTATCTAAACATCTGATGTGTTTCACTCACATGACTTTCTCTACTCTTGTACCAACTATTCTTACAAACACTTATTCCTATATCTTCTTCATGTCAGTCGAGATAAACTTTAGCAGAAATTATCTTATTGCTCATTTTGTTGTGACAATACAGTAGGCTTTGAACCACAGTCATATCTTTTATAGCTTTGAGATTCCGTTCTCTTTGCACGTTAACATATAAAAATGAATAACGATGTTCCATTTGACAGAAGTATAAGCTCTCCAAAACTCATACAAATAAGGCATATCTCCGAAATGGTTTACTCTACAACAACATTTATTCGGACATAAAATGTGTGTCTTAGCTAGATACATTTTTTGTATAGTACGATTTTGTCTATCTCTTATGCTTTACAAGTTTTTCAAATGTCATCCAGAGTAAACAGTACTACATAGGCTATAGCCAGAAAATTCAAAATATACATTTCATTTGTCATAAAAATATCTTACATATGTCATTTTAATCAAATTCGTTAGAGTCATTTTCAAGAAAATCAAAATGTTCCAAAAAGTTTTCCATGTAAAGGGTAGTTTAGGGTGGAGCAATGTTTTTCAAAATCTTCGTGTCGCGTCCTCGAAAGAAGTTACATTTAAATACCAACTTTGATTTTTAATGGACTTATCGTTTTCGAGTTATGCTGTCCACAGACTGAGAAGACGAATTTTGGGTAACTTAAAGCTCTATAGACCTTCTTTCAGACCTCAATACGGACTTTTGTCGTAATGGCCCATGTATCTAAACACAGATAAAAAGCTGATCTGGATAATGTATGTAAATAGAAGATGGGAATATATAACATTATATAATTTGTGGCCTTCGTCGTTTTCTTTCAAAGATACGAATTGTGAATTCAAGGAGAAATAGTAGGTTTATAAACAGGCTTTAGCATTCAAGATAAAAATACTTTCTAGATTTATTATTCCAGTTTCGTTAACTGAAGACTTGCACGTGTCTTAATTTATAATTGTATTACGCAAATACAAAACGTAAACATTAGATAAATTACGTGTCCTTCGTAATTTAGCAATTTGTATACTGAAGGTGCGCAAGGTGAATGCGTTATGTGTTTACGAGGTCTCTAAGTTTTAGACCAAAGGTTTAAGGAACGAGTTATTAAAATAACCTATATTCTCAGTTACTGTACCGCCTACCTATTTTAGAGAAATGACCTATTGCATTCCACTCAAAAATTCAACAGCGGGATGTCACCAAATATATACATATTCCAAGTTCCCTGATTCCAAAAGAGGATTTTAACCCTTTTAGAAACCTATATAGGTGTCCCAAAATTAGACCGACAAAATTTGTGAGCTGATAGATAAGTGATTTTAAATACTTTTTGTTAAGGAAAGTTTTTTTGCTGCGGTGCTTCGTTTAAGCGCTAGACGAGTTAATGTCATAGATTACTGCCTCGCGCCCAGTTTAAGTATTTACGGCAAAATCAACAATGTAAATTAGTATTGCATTTATTTTAGTAAGGCACACAATGTTAACCCAAGATACCAACATAGAACACATAAACAAAACACAAACATCTCATTGTTTACAGTTAATCACATCTTTACTATACAAAATTAGACCAACAAACTTTTAAACCACAGAAGTAACTGGTGTCTGCAAGAGTACGGCAGAATAGTGCACGCCGATGCACTCTTTGTGTTAATCGCAATGGGCGTGCGTTCCGACATTTGCTTTTAATAGTAAACCAGTGATTAACTCTTAACAATTAGATATATTATTTTCAATTCTATATTAATATATTAATTTATGAAATTGAATTATAAAGTACTTTGGCACCCCATGTTCCGTCAGAAGGATTTGGCTTTTCAACTGAAAGAATTATTAAAATCGATTGAGTGGGTTTTTATATTACCCTATATACACAAATAAATTTCCTTTCTTTGGAGTATTCGTATAGAGGTATAGATTTTAATTCGCAAGACCCAAACATCTATAGAAATAATATTTTATAGCTTCTTATGGGCAGAATCAGCGTTTGTACATTTATTATTCGAGACGTGTTATGCACAGCAGAGCTAAATGTAGCGAATTTCACAATTCATTTGCTGTTTTTCTGACCTCGGTTGCAAGCGTGAAAATTGAACCTTGGTGACCTCTGACATCACAATGTGACAATGTCCTAGACAAGCTGACTACAGATCCGACCTTTCTTCCGCTTCCCGGTCATTAATTGAACCTATGCCAAACCTGCTTGTCGGCAGACAGCAAAGAGACTAAATAGAAATGAAAATAGTAAGTGGTTTATTTTGTTTTGTTGCGCAGAGGCGTGCATAATTAAACAGTGTCGGCTATTGCATGTCAGCGCCGTGCAATAGAGGGAGATACCTTTATGTTGATTCTCAGAGAAGAAGTCATTCGCTAGATTTATTGCAACTCCCACCCCAGGCGGAAGGTAAAATACGAAGTCAATAGCCAGCATCAAACCAGCGCCGCCAGTGTGTCGGAATTTCGTCCTGTAGGAGTTCTATTACTTCTGCTTCTTCACTTCATGGCATAGGTCAGCGATGCCAGCCCAAGCACAATTTCTTGACCTTGGCAGTACTCGTGGGCATGAAGCGATTCGAGAAAGACTGTGGTACACACACAGGTAGCGGCTGCATTAAGCAAATCGGCTCGTCATAAGTTTCAGGTGAACTACCTGGATGGCCCTTTTAATGCTCTGACTTCCGTGTCACTGGTACCTGAAATTACTTTGTGTGATAGACAACCATAAATTTTATTTCCAAAGGGAAATTTCCGAAGCTTGTACTTTATCCTGTTGCTTTTAGATAATGTCCAAGTCTCACTTCCATATGCTAGCATAGGTATTCGTAAAATTTTAATTTTGTTTCTTTGTATGTTTTATTTCTAAATGTTACATTAATTGTTCCACACACGCTTTCAAATTTGCATATAATAATGCAGGATAGAGCAAAATTAACAAAATTTCGAAGATTTTCAGTTGGAAAAAAAAAAAAAAAAAAAAAAAGGAGAGAAAAAAAAAAGAAAGAAAACTAGGATTTGAACAGAAGAAAGAAGAAAAAAAATCACAGTAACAGGATGAAGAAATATTGGAAAAATAGAAAGGAAAAAGAACAGAAGTGAATATACATGCAATGGGTTACTTAACGTATTCCATAGATGGCCTGAAACGATTATGTATAAAAAATAACACTTTTGGCTTCAAAGCAGCTGTCATTATTCATGTTAAATAGGTTATTAATTAAAAATTGAATATAAAAGGAGAAGTGTTTACAGATTCATTACGCGTATTTTTCTTCTCTAGGAGTTTGCTTTATTACTTGTTCATTAAGAGCAATAAAAGTAGAATCGCTAACAAGCGCAGAATGTATAAGAAATCATAAATTCACAGAAACTTCATAGACAAGCACTGAAGGTGGGACTCCAGACAGAAAGCTTCATAATCTCGGCGTGGAATCGAATCACAACTTCCGAAGCTTTAATAAGCCACCGAGGTCCCCAGGGCGTGACCCAAATTCTTCCTACCTGACTGCATATCACGGAAACTTCCTGCAACAGCATACGTGCTTAGCTAAAATCGTCTTTAATTATTCTCCAAACTTTGCAGACAGTTCTCCCGAATTTCCAGTGTGCATTGCTAATGGAGCCAATTTTTGAAAGCAAGTTCCTCACACGAAAATAATGGGAATGTAGTAAGCATGGGCTTTGAAATTTGTTTTATAAAAGAAAGGTATGATATTATGCTAGCTGTATTTTCTGTTTCTACCTACAGTACAGTAAACAAATGAGTATAGTGTACTGTAACTTGTATCTACAGTCATAAGTTATGGAGAAATAACCTTACTGCTTTCTTTAAGGCAAACCGACGCTAAAAATCAGAAAACAAATTGCTTAGCTTATTTGCTTAAGATAGTATCGACTTTCCTGGTCATTTTAATATAAAACTTTTAAGAAATATCTTAAGAATATCTTGAGTATTTTAGAAATAATATGTGGAGACGTAAGGTAGGGTATTGCGATATAAAATCTGTCCGGTCACTTTGCTATCCCTTTATTGTCTTCTAAAATGTTATCACAAATACACAATTTTCTTCTCGTCGTTAACGCAGTCTACAGTCCTTTGGACAATCATAACTCACAGGTTTTGCTTCTGATAACATTGCCCAATCATTTTAGTGCCTTTCTTCACTTCCCCTGTCTCTCATTCCCTAATTACAACGCTACAATCACTCACGATGAACCAATGCGACGACGTACACGCACAGCTGTTTCACACTTACTGACACATGTCCGAAACTCGACTCTTAACACTCACTGCTCTTTCTTCTCTGGTCTCCTTGTACCTGAGGATGATATCACAGGACCTTTCTCGATATCCACACACACGTGCAATGGAAATGACTCAACTAGAAGTGTTAAGAACGTTCTCGGCACCCTTTTTGTTTCTGCCGCTTCGATTGTTTACAGTCACACAGTAGTTCGCGCGAGGGAGCCTGGCCCTGAACGTGTTTGCGCGATAGACGGCACGGCATGTGGTGTGAAGCAGCTTAACTCCATCCGTCCTTTGTTGAGCGCCGAGCCGGACGTCACAATATTTAAGGAGGGGATTCCGCACTGAGCCCAACCTGACTATTGTATGTCAGACCCCTGGAAGGAATGGAATAAGAGTCTACTACGGCATGAAGGAACCCGGGTGAGTAGTGAACCACCTGAGGGTCCCTAACATGTGCTGGAGATTGTTCGTCTCTATACCAGGTTCGGTAAGCAGCCACCGGCCGCATGGGTTTCAACAGCGCCCGACAGACCTGGCAGCAACTAAAAGGCCAACTAACCTAAGAAAATACCAGTTGCAGTCCGCAAATCCCCCACACGGCAGCGCTAACTCGACCATCGCCAAACTTCCGACTCTGAAAGACTCGATTGACAGGAAGGTGGAATGAAATGGAGGGACAGGAAATTCCGGGCAATGTAATTATCCTTCCCAGCATTCTCCTGGTGGCCCGGGAAAACCACCGAAAAAAAGGGAAGTCGGCCGCGGGAATCAAACACACGACTCCCGAATACTAGACTCACACGTTACCACGGAGTCATTTTATGTTTATGACTTATATGTAAGTTGTTTTATCTGGCTACTTGTGTGTTCACGTACCGAGTGAGGTGGTTCAGGAGGTCCCGGATTCGATCCTTGGTGCCCGACCTTGAAGACCTTTCGTCAGCAATAGGAATAGTTTCAAATTTTATTATAAAACATTTTTTTTTAATATTTTACAACCAGAAAAAAAAAAAAGCTCGTAACTTAGAAGTTTAGACGTTTCCTTCTACCTTAGGCCACCTCAAGGTTTGTTTGGAAATCGGTGATGTTTTCAAACGTTTTCCTTGAGTATATGCTACGGGCAGCAGAAAGGAAAATATTGCTTGTGTGACGTTCATTGTGCGCGTTTTATTGCGTACATATGTACATCCGATGGAGAGAGATCAAGCAAATATTTTCAGTGGTGGCTCCGGAACTTGGGGTCACAAATGGTACACAATGGAAATTCCAGGGAGAATAACAACACTTCCTCGAGATTCGTAAACATATTGAATTAACGTGGCCGCCCTCCGTTGCTAGCATGGATATGCTAAGATCTGGTTTCCGAGGTTGCGGTTTCAATCCCGGCGGAAGACAATGGATTTTTTCGGGCGAAAAGCTACTTTGGCTTACTGTACCCTTAAATTTACCTTTGCCACTGTTGCTGAAGTCATGAAGATGCTTGTTTGAGACCAGAATTGGCTTTGAAACTGATAAGTAAGTAATTTTACCCTGAATAAGGCCAGCGCGAAAGACAAGTTTTCAAACTTGCGTTTGTTATACCCAACTTATCTAAATACTAAAATATGAGATTCTGAGAGTCTCATAGTTTTACATTTTCCACTACATATTTATAGGGCATGCTTCAAATGACACCTAAAACATCCGAGGTGCTTATAATGTCATGCAGTGTTGACGACATAAACATATAAAAGCTAACTAACTATTTATGCAATCCCAAAGGCGTCATACAGTATGAATAAAACTAAATAATCTAATTAGAACTGATTGTTGGTACTAAATAAACAGATCTTGCGTAATACCTTGGATTACACCAAGTATTAATTGTGTAATTACCTCAGTCAGACGTCTTCAAGGTAGCTGCGGCAGATAAATTATCTAGTATATTACTGAAGGAATTGGCTCCGTAGTAAGGTGCTCGCATATAGGAGGTCGTGGATTGAATTGTCATTGAACACCCACTCTGCCTTGGTTTTTTGTGGTTTTCCCTGAGTTCTGGGATCTTTTCTCATTCACCTCAATTTCCATTCCCTTATTTCCCTGCCTAATGTATAATACACTCGATTCGTCTTCTAGTTCTTCACCCTAAACTACCCTTTACATGGAAAATTTTTCGAAAATTTTTATTTTCTTGAAAATGGCCCTAACAATTTTGATTAAAATGCCATATGTTTGAGATATTTTAATGACAAATGAAATTTATATCTTGAATTTTCTGGCTATAACACCTGTAATCGTATATACTCTGGATGACTTTTGCATAACTGATAAACCGTTAGAGATAGACAAAATCTTACTATACAAAAATGTAGATCTTGCTAAAATACACAATTTATGTCCAAATAAAATGTTTAATAGAGTGAACCATTTCGGAGATATGCATTGTTCTTTCTGAGTTTTGGAGAACTTATACTTCTGTCAAATGGAACATCGTTATTCAATTTTTTATATATCCGTGCAAAGAGAACGGAGTTTGAAAGGTTTAAAAGATTTTACTATCGCTGAAGGCCTAGTGTATTCCTATATTCCCCTTGCACCTACAAGGAAATAAGCAAATAAGATAATTTCTGCAAATGTTTATTTCAACTAACATGAAGAATGGTTAGTAAAAGAGTAGAGAAGGTCATCTGAGCGTAACATATCAGATTTTTTCTCTTTGTCTTAGGTGAACCGTCATTATCCATGTCTGGGTATATTTTAGCATCTGGAGCCTAGAACAATCATGAATATTTCCACTGGTTACTTCCGTAAGGTGATGAAAATACAGACAGGTGAAGTTCTGCTCCAGAAGGAAGTAAATGGAGTGTAAAAACATCAAGCTAAGTCAAGGCCAAATAAAACACTTCAAGTGGCCTTGGGCCAAAACAGAGGCAGATCACACTTAAATTCAGATCTTTACTAAATATCTGTTGTAAAACACACTCCAGACTACCTTGGTGAAAGAACATTCTAGACGTCCCTGAGAGAACCATAGGCGTGCACAGGATATCTGAAAGTAGTGTGAGTTATGGGTGCAAGCTATTAACAGAACAGAATACATCTTTTATTGAAAGGACATTTAAATGCACTCATGAATTCATCACGTGGTTCATCAACAATTCATTAAAACAGTACTCACTGGGAATGAGTGATCTTATACCTGTATGTGATGACATTAGAGAACTATAATAAAACATCGGATGTGTTAACTCTCACATAATTTTCTCTATTCATTCTTCTACAGATCATTCTTAAAAATAATCACCCTAACGATAGACAGGTTTTAAAAAGTGGAATGCTATGTGGTGGCTTTAAAATTATAAGCTCTTTGTGTGATCACGAGAGGAAAATTCAAAACAATAACAAAGACTTCAAATCCAGAGGTCGCGGTTTGGATTCTCGGCTGAAGGCTGGAAATTTTTCTCTGGCCAGGACTATTTTGATCCTTCCTGGAGTCGGGAAGTAGAATGAGTGTGTGTGTGTGTGTGTGTGTGTGTGTGTGTGTGTGTGTGCGCGCGCGCGCGCGCGTGTGTGTGTGTGTGTGTGTGTGAATTTACTGTAACAAACAAAACGTAATATAAAGCCCAAAATTAACAGCACTCTAAGCAATTACAAGTAAACACCATTGCGTTAAGCAATTGTTTCAATGGTAAAAGGTCGCCGATATGGCCTTAAATGTTAAACACGGCAAATAAGTTGAACATAAAAAATAAAGAATATCTTGGAAAAGTTCAATGCTACAAAAAAGCTGTTTGCCATAACTATTCCTTGTTATTGGTTTAATTTTCTAATACTTGTTCTTTTCTCAAATGGGAAGTCGTTATTTGTTTTTCTTTATTCTGGTCGTGCAAAGAGAGTGAAATTCCAAAGCCATCACATAGCGACTAACTTAAAGCTTTTGACTATCGCTTAAGCTTACCGTATTGCCTTACTCTCACTGTATTACAAATAAATATGTAATAAAACCATTTATACAAATGCTTATCTCGATTAACATAAATTAGATAAAAGCATAAGCTTTGTGCAGCACATCAGATTTTTTTATCCATTATATCTTCATTATTATTCCTCGTATATCTATACATCTAAAGTGACATCAGCATAGCGTACTCGAGTTTCTAGTTTACAAAACTTCCACAATCATAAGCCTTTAAATTGATATTGTAGTGCATTTTAAAAGGAATATCACCAGCTGGAGAGGCTCTTTTTTTTTTCTTTTTTTTAAATCGGTATATAGGTAGACTTATGGTGGATAAAAACAATAGAATTTCGCCTGTAGCGAGATGCCGTGATTCGAAACTTGCACTTATTCCAGTATTGGACTAAAGCATGCAGAATAGGCAAAGGGTCGTCTGGTTCTTGGAGTGGACAGTTTGATAACGCTATCGTTAGTGACGAGGAAATGATGAGGATATTAACACCGATAAGGGCAGTGATAAAGATGGTTCTAATGTAAAAGCTGAGTGGGATGGCTCATGCGTTAACGTATGTACTCCACATTCGGGAGGTTCTGGGCTCAATCCCCATCGACAGACCATTCTGACGTGTGTTCCATGGTTTTCCCTCGTCGCCAGATGGCTGTTGGGGTGACTTCATTAATCCACGCACTCCTTTCTTTCACTTCCTCATTTCGGGCCGAAGGGGGGTGATGTGTGCAAGCGCGGACAGGGTCCCTAACACTTCCAGCTGAAGCCCGCTGATAATCCCCGATCCCCTGCAGTTCCAACAAGGGAGCCTGTTCAGTGGACGTCCAGAGGACGAGTCCTGAGCAGTTTTATCAACACCAGAAGAAACCTTCATAAAATGCATCTCTACCGCCCAGCCGCAACACGCTGAACACCGTCGCTTGGTCTTTCAACTCTGAAACAGATGATGGTGGAGAAAACTATGGACAGGAAAGTCGGAGAAAAATAACCACACCACAATTCCCTTATAGACCAAGAAACCCCATGGCCAAAGTGGGTGGTCGTCGGGATTGAACTTCGGACCTTCCGAATGAGGGCCTCATACGTTATGCCAACTCGTTCGGTGAACTGGACTGGTCTGAGCCCTTATCTTGATGATCTTCGTGCTCAGCTTGAATGGCAATATAATTATACAATAGCTTCCTTATTCCCTCGCAAACTTGTTCATGTACTAATGAGCCTATACTATGACTTACAGAAGAATAAGATTGGTTAAGACCGTTCCAAGTAGTTTTATGTAACTTGCTTATATCTTCTGCACGAAATCCAGAAAAGACTTTCTTACTGCAGATATAAACGGTTAACGTCATGAATACCAATCAAACTTGTTTTCATGACACTGAGAAACTAATTCAAGACATGAACCATATATCCTGTCGTCATTTCGAAATCTTGTTTGAAACTAAATGCAGCAAAATCAAATTACTGGATGACACAAGCCTACTGTACTTCAAGGAAGCTCAGGAAATGGGCATGGAACATGCAGCGAGGCTAATGCCGTGATATGACTATAGATGAGCTAAGAAACAATGCTGGGAATTCTTGGAAGACACCTAAATAACCTTTAGCCTTCCATCTAACAAAACAGAAGCTTTTGCACGGGCGAACATTCATTTAAGCTACCTAAAAAATAGTATGCATTATATTTACATAGCTTTCTCTATATACTCGTACTATCGCTTATTTTAATATAGCTTCTAAGCTATTTTTACTTTCTCTACTGGTAAGTAGGGGAAATATTGTATTCCCCCCAAAAATTCTATGTCGAGATTTCACTCTGTGTGTGTGTTTGTGTGTGTGTGTATATGTGTGTGTGTGTATGTGTGTGTGTGTGTGTGTGTGTGTGTGTGTGTGTTTGTTTGTCAGTCTGTGGACAGCAAAACTCAAAAACGAAAAGTCGGTTAAAAACCAAAGTTGGTATTTAAGTTTAATGTCTTTCAAGGCTGCGACAAGACAATTTTGAAGAAAATAGCCCCAACCTAAACTACCCTTTACATGGAAAATTTTTGGAAAATTTTGATTTTATTGAAAATGGCTCAAACGATTTTTATTAAAATGTCATATGTTTGATATATTTTGATGACAAATGAAATGTATATCTTGAATTTTCTGGCTATAGCCCCTGTAGTCGTATTTACTCTGGACGAATTTTGCATAACTGGTAAACCGTTAGAGATAGACCAAATCATACTATACAAAAAAATGTAGATCTTGCTAAAATACACAATTTATGTCTCATAAATTTTCGTGTAGGGTGAACCATTTCGGAGATACTCCTTGTTATGCGTGTGAGTTTCGGAAAACTTAAAACTTTCGTGAAATGGAACATCGTTGTTCATTTTTTATATGTTAAGCGTGCAAAGAGAACGGGATCTCAAAGCTTTAAATGATTTGACTAACGCACAAAGCCTACTGTATTCTAACGCTCCCCTTGCACCTACAAGGAAATAAACAATAAGATAATTTGCACAAATGTTTATCTTAACTAACACAAACAAGATATAGGAATAAGAGTTTGTAAGAATGGTTAAAACAAGAGTAGAGAAAGTCATGTGAGTGCAACACATAAGATTTTTTTTCTGTTTGGTATGTCTTGGTGGTACAAAGAGAATGAAATTTTAAAAATAGTTTGTACAAGAGTGAACACAGAAAGTAATGTGAGTGTGCCTTTTTACCTCTATTTCAGGTTAATCAATTTAAGCCTTTACAGAAATAGATTCATTACATATTTCATTGAGGACACAAGAGAAGGGAAATCAAATTCCTAGTCAGATGTTGAAAACTGAATCACTGCATGCTGGCTTAAAATTTCCACACGCTTTGCAAGACATGGCCCGAACTATTTACAAAAGCAACAGAACTTTAAACAGAAGGTTTAAACTTTTTAATGTTCAATTAAGCTATATTGAAAAATTGAAACCAATAACATAGCATCTCAGAAATGGTGTATGCTACGAAAAAGTTATTTGAAATACATTTGTTTGCGTCAAAGAGTTCTTCATATTTTGTGTAGTACCTTTCTTTATGGTTTACGAGTTATACGAAATTGTAGCAAACTCCCTTTAATTAAAGAGGACTTCACAGACTATTCCCAGAAAATTCAAGGCACACATTTTATTTGTCGTGCAAATATCTTAAACATATGATGTTTTAGTCATAATCGTTGGAATCATTTTTAAATAATCGAAAACTTCTAAAAATCTTCCATGTTGTTGAAGATCTTTGCATCGTATGCTTATAAAATTCTGAACTGAAATACCAAATTTGTTAGATATTTATTCGTTTTTAATTTTTAATTATGCTGTTCAAAGGCGCGGGCAGGCACACACAAACACTAACCTAGGAACGGCCATTTTCTAAAAATGCTTCTTTTTTTATTCAGGGGGTAGGCCTTCAAATAATTCACCTATAATTCAGCTGCAGGTACTTCTGAATTAACAGTTTCGAAATATTTCAAACTATTGTGAATAAGAATGTAAGGAAGGTTAGCGAATTAGTTTCCACTTCACCACACTCCCGTTAGGCCTGGTACCTGCCACTCGCTGCAGCCCCCCCCCCCCCCCCCCCCCCCCCATATTCGTGCATTGTCACGATTGTATGATTTGAAATGTGAAAATAACTTTACTAAAAAACAAAAATATACATTGTGCTATACTTCTATGGTCAGACAACATGTAAAATACCAGGAAATTAATATAAAAAGATTGTAATGCATAACTCGGAGTGTTTTAATGCTAAAGTTGATATTTTTGCGATATTGATGCTCCTAGTTCTTGAAAACTGGGCGATGAAGAGATTTCATTGCCAGTTTTGGATTGAAGGTACGTAAGTACACAATAATCACCCATTATTTCACCAGGGCCAAAAAATGTTGCCGAGCAGTGTTATTATTGCAGAACTAGTCAGAATTATGAATATGCTGACTTGGTCACGCGCATAAGTTCAAAAACTGAACTGTGTTAATATGTATATAGGTCACTAAAGGAGGTTATGGAAGAGAGCATGTTTGAAAAAGACAGTCGGAAGAGCTGAGGATGACGGTAGCAATAACAATTGACTCCGGAGAAGTGCTTGATACAACATCTTGAAAGCGAATGGTTTGGATAGGAAAGAATGAAGAAAGAGAACAAAGGAGGCCAAGGCCCGATATTGGACTGTAGTGCTATTATGCATTGTAAATAAAAGGTTAAGTGGACAAAGTAACGCTAGTATTTGATTTAGAAGAAAAAAAAAGCGTGTAAGTTGACGTTTCTTTAATAACTTCGATTAACTGCATTGCAGGGAGTGACAATAACAAGAGATAAATTTCAATAAAGCAAGTAATTTTGGTTCATATCATAACATCAGACTAATGGAAGTCATGCACGTTTTCTGTTAACTCACAGATGGTTCTAAGCTTCGGCACGTAAGCATTGTCCTCTGCATAAGCCCATAAAATAAATTAAATGGTTAAGCTTGTGATTGATAGGCAAAAATATGCGTTTTTCTTTGAAATAATCCAATCTTGAAGACTCTCTTTTATCAATCCAGTTGCAGAGATTGCAATATTTGTTGTTGAGCATCCTGATAGAACCATTGGTGCCCAACGTTCCAAAATAATCGAAGTAATCTATTTTTCTTTGAAACGCCTTTAGGTATCGCCTCTTTTGAGCTTCAGAGCATTCCTGTTTTCATTCGAAAACGAGAAGGGGCATTTTCGCTTAGGGCGCCTTAAGCAGAGCATTTTGCACTGGGAAATGGTTGTTTTCATGCTTCTTCTGGGGTGTGAAACCTAGAGTCTCCGGTTATGACGACATATTGTAACAGATATGAGAATTTGACGAAACCCACTCCTGACACCAGTGTGACAAAATAACAAAATCAGTCTAGTTACTTTGTCACTTTATTTTTGTTCTAAACTTTTGCACAAAAACACAGTGCTCTTCTATTTACGTTGGCACAGTCTATATTCTTTCGTGATATTGCGACTCACAACTGTTTTCTGACGATACAATCACTCAACGCTCATTAAAACTTCTTTACTCCGAAACAACGTGTCTTTCCAACGACAGTAGCAAACACACAGCTGTCTCGCACTCATTGACACACTGGCCGACCAACTGCCTTCCACACGATGTAAAAGGTTGAGAAATGTCTTCGCCAACTCGTAGAAAATTGCGATGATTTTCCGGTTCCTCTAACCTCAATTCGTTTTGTATTAGACCCAATAAAAGTCGGCCCCCGCCCTGTTATCTTCTTTGTAGTCATGGCCGTATCCACCAACGGTTTTTACTTCTAATACATCTTTTCTTCCAACTCAGACTCGTGGAAATACATCCCAAACCTATATTTAATATAGCAATCGCCAAATTAATATTTGCTTCCGCCATGTTTATTTTTTACGCTTGCTTTGTGAACTGTTATTTGCATTGGACCAAAATGCATCAGTGTGACAAACACTGTTTCTTTTGTGTGCAATTCCATTGGATACAAAAACTTTGGCCAAAAAAGTTGGACAGTGAGACACCGGCTTAAGTTTATAGTAGAGAAAGCATCAGTTTCAACTCAATCCAAGGTATGTTGTTATTGTTATTGATGGTGAGTGTGAGTAACGATGGAATAAGCTTTTTATGGCTTCCGTTACAGTTCTCAACTGAAATTAAGACTAAAATTTTGCGGCCTTCTTGATACGGATGAATAATAATGTAATTGAAAGGTGACCCTGAAGGCATCGTAACTAATAGTTTCAAGTGTGCACTTCAGCCGAGTTCATCAACTTCGCAGTGACAATAACACCTTATAAAGGTCAAGGCCGGCGTGTGAAAGGAAGCGGCGTTGACTATTATGTAAGTTAGAGGAAGAACTTTCCCTTGTCGGTATAGAAAGGTTCTGCCCTAAGGGATGAAACGCTCTCTTACGTCATGCATTAACTTTCCAAGATCTATCCTTTGACGAAGTTTCAAGAGAGGAAATAGAACCTACGTGTTGAAACACTGCTTTGCACGTGCATCATTTATTTATTTTCTGTGAGGAAGGACAAAAGCCGTCGAGATGATGCTGCAGGCGACGGATACAGAGATCGCTCGCTTTCAATTTGGGATTTCCCAAACAAAAGAGCATCTGTGAAGCATATGCATGGGCGAATACCTCGAAGGAGTTTTTGCAAGATATACAGCAATAGGTCACAGAGGCGGCTTTTGAACATGCTACAAATAGTCTCAAAAAGAATAGTTTAGGATTTATTATTATTATTATTATTATTATTATTATTATTATTATTATTATTATTATTATTATTATTATTATTATTATTATTATTATTATTATTATTATTATTATTATTATTATTATTATTATTATTATTATTATTATTATTATTATTATTATTATTATTATTATTATTATTATTATTATTATTATTATTATTATTATTATTATTATTATTATTATTATTATTATTATTATTATTATTATTATTATTATTATCATAATTAGTATTATTATTAAATACAAATCTGATGTGTTGCACTCACATGACTTTCTCTATTCTTGTACTAACCATTCTCACAAACTCTTATTCCTATATCTTCTTCGTGTTAGTTGAGATAAACATTTGCAGAAATTATCTTATTGCTTATTTCTTTGTAGTGCAAGGGGAATATGGGAATACAGTAGGCTTTGAGTGATAGTCAACTCTTTTAAGCTTTCAAATTCGTTCCTCTGCATGGCTAACATATAAAAAACTTAATAAGATGTTCCATTTGATGAAAGTGTTTTATAAAACCCACAAATAACAAGGAATATCTCCGAAATGGTTCACTCTACAAATATATTTGGAAATAAATCGTGTGTTTTAGCAAGATATACCTTTTTTTTTGCGTTGTAATTTTTGGTCTATCTCTTACGGTTTACCAGTTATGCAAAAGTCGTCCAGAGTAAATACGACTACAGGGGCTATAGCCAGAAAATTCAAGATATACATTTCATTTGTCATCAAAATATCTTAAACATATGGCGTTTTAATCAAAATCATTAGAGCCATTTTCAAGAAAATCAAAGTTTTCGAAAAATGTTCCATGTGAAGGGTAGTTTAGGGTGAATCAATTTTATTCAAAATTTTCGTGTCGCGTCCTTAGAGGACATTAAAGTTGGTTTATAACCAACTTTTCGGTTTTGAGTTATGCTGCCCACGGACACACTGACACACGCACACACAGACACACACACACACACACACACACACACACACTCACACACACACACACACACACACACACACATGGACCTTTTTTCTAAAAAAGCGGTTTTTAGATTCAAGGTGCCTCAAAACATATATTTCTGGTGAAATCTCGACATCGAATTTGTGGATGGAGTACAATACTTCCTCTACTTACTATACGTAGTAGAGAAATAAAAAAGGAATGTGAAGTGTAACTCTGACTCTATGTTTTGTACCCATTAAGTACACAATTTAAAACTATCTTATATAAAAATATCACAAACTACTTTTTCGATCACTACTACTGACTCATAGCACGTAAAGCAAGTACTGTATTCAACCGGATTGATATCCGAAAATAAACATTTTTAAATCTCCTGAATCTTGAAATGGTTTTTTAGACACATAGTTACTTGTGTGAGTTTTGCAATAGATAAAGTTTTCTCAAATAGAAAGTCGTTTATGTTTCGCAAGTCAAAGACTGTTAACGACCGTACCATACAAACATACACTAAGACTAATTTCCATAAATGTTTTGTTTTATGCAGAATAACATTTTTACAGTTTTACGTGGTGAAGTCACACATATTGCAAGAAGCCTGTTATATTCATACATTGAGTGAAGTATTCAGTCTTTTGAAAAATCAATGTACCAGTTTTTCATCATTTTCGAAACATGACGCCGTGGCATTTGAAAATGAGGAGCATAAACAAAATTGGTTACCTGCATTTGTATAAGATGGACCATGAAGAACGCCGGTTTTTAATTGAGCACTATTCTTTTATTGTTTTCATGGGAGCGTTTTGTTTACGTGTTATGTAATCAGTATTTCTTGCGGTTAGTAATGGAACGCTTTATAACGGAACAACAAATATTGACTATGAAAACACTAGGGCTCGGAAGTTCATGCCCTAAAAAACACAAAAATAGGTATGCAAATGTGCTCTTAAAAACTTGAAAATATGCCAAGAAATATGCACTATTTA
This sequence comes from Tenodera sinensis, assembly GCA_030765045.1. NCBI lineage: Eukaryota > Metazoa > Arthropoda > Insecta > Mantodea > Mantidae > Tenodera > Tenodera sinensis. Next base: position 25,362,863 of record CM060973.1, on the reverse strand, counting down.
ATTAAAACAATTAAAGTTCCTTTGCAGTAGACAAGACGAATTAATATAAATAATAAGTAAAGTTACCTTATTCCTTAAAGGTTGAAGCAGAAGTGGTCCTGCTGCTAGTATTAACTGCTAAATTGCTAAGAATTCTTTGAAATGATATAATTCACTTTCTCTTTCACTTTTTGTCCTATGCTACCAGGAACCGAATTAAGATCGCACATTGTTTTTTCAAAGACAGTAATTGATTCATGTAAAGGAGATCCTACAGCTTCCAACGCTGTTATGGCTGTTGGTAAGAAAGAAAAATGGGCAGATATGAAACTAAGACCCTCTTTTAACCCAGTGCCTGACAGAATATTTTACACAGTTTCTATTGATGGAACATCTTTTGAGTCCAATGAATTATTTCTATGCGCTCAGTATAATATACAACTGCATCGACCCATGTTCCCCATCAAATTAGCACTGGTGCAGGAGGAAGTCTAATATTAGGTGCTTCTTGATCTAAAAAACTTTTAGGAGAGTTTAGGAGATTTAACAAAAATGCTCTTTGTACTGGACACAAATCTATCTACCAATGGGAAGGAATCATATATTGTCTCAGAAATACGATGAAGAGCGTGTGCCAAACAAGTTATATTAATTAAGTTAGGAAAAATACCTTCCAGAGTTTGTCCTGATTTTACCATATAAGGACCTGCATCAGTAACAAATAAAAGTAACCGGTCGTATTTGATTCCACATGGCCATAGTAATTTCAAAGAGTCCATCACAAACTAGGCCACAGTTACATTGTCACAATTCGCAAACATTAAAAAGATAAGGTGTAGCCTTTGTTCATTATTTAAAGCACCCACGATTATATTAGCAATAGAACGGCGCTTAGAATCAGGGTTTTCATCAACAGGGCAACCACACAAACTGATACGCTAATTCATTTTGTATATTGGACAATACGTTATTGTAACAATGTCTTACGCAGTGTACTTTCTGACGCACAAGTTGTCGAGTGTAGTTGGTAAGAAAGTTTTTAAATGTCGGATTATTAATTTTGAACAGGGGAATATCAGCAGCTACAAATGCTTGGCACAAGTCATAGGAAAATTCAGTAACCCTACTTCCTAAACACTCTACTAGCTGTTTTTGAACAGTTCTTTATTGCGAGTTCTCCTTGTTTAGCTCTGTTTATGTTCTGAACTATTTAAAACCTTTTCTCACTCCCTACATTTTTCTCACATGCTGCACAACACAATACCCTATTATCTGTAGATATTAAATCACCCGAAAACTCTTTCTGTAAATTAATTAATCTTGTACTCAAAGTTGGTTTTATTTTCGGCATTTGAGGAGCTTTTTAACATTTTATACGCCTAACTTAATTTGGTGGGAACCAATTCACAACACTGTTAGGTTTGAAGACCACGACACAACTACTGGTGGGCAGGCAAGCGTTGCTATAATCGTGCTGCTCAAAACGTTGACCTGCACTTTATCTTTGTTAATATAAACCTCTCAGATAACGTACTGATTATTCTCTATGCCATACATATAATGAAAGCATGGGAACGGGATTCACTGCATGACAACATGACTCAGCATTAGTTCTCGTCATCATCATGTGCAATACTATAAATATAAAAAATTAAATCCAGATGGAAAACAATAGTAAAATACATAAAAATCATTAAAATATGCAATATAGGAGCCATAATATTATTGAAATATGCATTTATCAAAAATCAAGAAAATATGCAGTTATATGCACTATAAAATCATGTCCAAATAACTGAAAATTCCATAATTCGTGCACATAATGTAAAAGCATACATTTTTAACCCGTATGAAAAAGCATGCAAATGCATAAACTTCCTAGCCCTACAAAACACATTACAACTCCGGTGAATGTTACGCAGAAACTGTGCGACTCTCGGCGTTATAATGCACCTAATGAGTTAAAAGTTCGTAGGCTAATGATACAATTTAAGAAAACAAGTTCGATTGCAGGCATCAAAAGTGCAGTGCGCTCACGTTCTAACCGGTCTGATGAGAACTTTGCAATTGTGCGTCATAGTATTGCCGTGGGTCCACAAAAATCAATTGGTCGTTATTCACAACAGTTGGGCATTGCAAAAACCTCCCTCTTTCCTTTGGGACATTTAAAATAGCAAGTTCATTAAAGTAACAACTGAAGGAAGAGTCCGAGTTTTCATCGCCCAAATCGAGACGCAGATAAATTTATTGATAGCATTACAGCATGCAGAGCAAGTCGTGGAGGAGATATCTCATATAATTTTTCATACATGTTTCAGTAATGCCAATATGTATTTTTTGTATTGATATTGAAGATGTTATATTTCATAAAATATAGTTATTTATGTAACTAGTGTATAATCTGACTGATTATGGCACAAGCATATGCTCAGCGCGTGAGCCAAAGCTCATGTGCTAATTTTTATGAGTGTTACAATGAAAGGATTATACACTTCTAGCACTAAAACATGTAAAAATAACTAATAAATTTGATAAATGTAAAATAGTGTATCAGAGATCAGAGATGTATGACGTAATGTGGTGTTAAGTTGATGTTTTATTTAATTCAACACTTATAGAGGAAAATGGAAGGTTGTGATAAAACTATTCAATACACTGCGTAGGCTTCGCCGGCCAGTGTCCATGGTATCTGAGTCTTCTGGAATAGGTCTCGCTAAAACACACAATTTATGCCCAAATAATTTTTTCTGTAGAGCGAACCATTTCGGAGATATTCCTTGTTATTTGGAATACTCAGACTTTCGTCAAATGGAAGATCGTTATTCATTTTTTATATGTTAGCCGTGCAAAGAGAATGGAACTTGAAATATTTAAAAGATTTGACTATCGCACAAAGCCTAAAGTATTCCCATTTCCCCTTTGCACCTTCAAGGAAATAAGCAATAAAATAATTTCTGCAAATGTTTATCTCAGCTAACATGAAGAAGATATAGGAATAAGAGTTTGTGAGAATGGTTACTACAAGAGTAGAGAAAATCATATGAGTGCAACAATCAGGTTTTTATGCAGGGAGATCGAGTATTGGAAGATCAGTATCGATATCGAGTATCGAGAAATAGTGATGTCGTCCCATCATTAGTGCTATTTCATTAAAAGAGTTGTATAACGGTAATTAAAGATTGCATGTTACAAAACAAGAATATAATTTACAGAGAGGCGTTGAAGGACTTCAAGATACTTCAGTTCAGAAGGAAATAACACATTCCTCGTAAGTTTTATAGCGAAGAAAAAACAAATTGCCATTATACAATCAAATTACTTTCTGACATAAGTATTACTTTGTTTTAAAAGTCAACCAACTGGTCCCACAAGCATTCTCTGCAGTGTGATTCAGCTTTCAAGGAAAATCACAAGGTTACCTACACTAACAAGTTTATTGGGCAAAAATAGCCATGCTGTTCTCCATTAGCAGTCAAAACAAAAACCAGAACGACTTCACAAGGATTTCCTCTACTCAGTTAAACAGATTAATAAGTAGCTCGCGAAAAAGCATTTCCAGTTTGGTCACATTTATACCTGTTTGTGCTTTTCTTCCGTGTTTTATGCCGTCCTTAAGGAATCTTGTAGAACTTTTTTCCTTGTTCCGGTAGCTGAATCCTTAGCAACAAATGAGATTCTAATGACTAATGTTTACGTATGGTAATTTTTGTTTTGTTTTGAATTAAAGTCATCCAACGTCATGTCATATCGGACGAATGAATGGAATGAAATGGGTGAAATGATGCTCAAATGAGCCCGACATTCGTCTTCTCAGGGTAGGGAAAACTTCGGGAAAAAAAACCTTACCCGGATAATTTACCCTAAGCGAGATTCGAACTCGCGACCTCTTGAACTCGATACGTATGGTAAAGTAGAGGAAGTATAGTATTCCACTCAAAAATGCGATGTGGATATTTCACGGGAAATATATGTTTTGAGGCCCCCGAATTAAAAAAAAAAAAAAAAAAAAAATTGAAAAAGGTCCGCGCGAGTGTGTGTGTGTGTGTGTGTGTGTGTGTGTGTGTGTGTGTGTGTGTGTGTGTGTGTGTGTGTGCGCGCGCGTGCTTGTGTCTGTCAGTCTGTGAACAGCATAACTAAAAAACGAAAGGTCGGTTAAAAATCAAAGTTGGTATTTAAATTTAAGTCGTTCAAGGGTGCGATACAAAAATTTTCTTGAAAATGGTTCTAACGATGTTGATTAAACTGCGATATGTTAGAGATATTTTTTTATGGTAAATGAAATGTATATCTTGAATTTTCTGACTATAGCCCCTGTAGTCGTATTTACTCTGGATAACGTTTGCATAACTGGTAAACCGATTTATACAAGAATGTAGATCTTGCTAAAGCACACAATTTATGTCTAAATAAAACTTTTTTGTAGAGTGAACCATTTCGAAGATATTCTTTGCTATTTGTGTAAGTTTTGGAGAACATGCTTCTGTGAAATGGAACATCGCTATTCATTTTTTAATATGTTAACCGTGCAAAGAGAACGGAATTTGAAAGCTTTAAAAGATTTGACTATCGCTCAAAGCTTTCTGTATTCCAATATTCCCGTTGCACGTGCAAGAAAATGAGCAATAAGATAATTTCTGCAAATGTTTATTTTAACTAACACGAAGAAGATATAGGAATAAGAGTTTGTAAGAATGGTTAGTAAAAGAGTAGAGAAAGTCATGTGAGTGCAACACATCAGATTTTTATGCCATGTCTTCTATTTGTTGGTGTTATATCATGGTCATCTATGTATACTACATGCAATAAAATGCAACCAGAGATTTTATACCCTAAGATGTGCACCAAATCCTTGTATTCTGTCTGTGACTATTCCATTCATACGCGAGTTGGTTAAAAGCAAACTATCACGTGCATAACAATTTCATTTTTCAACTAGCCACAGCCTTCCTTCACGAAGAAATTATCACATTTTCATTATAATCTCCTGTGCTTTTCTTATGTTATGATCAGGTTATAGAATCTAGCTGCATTATGCTAACAGATGCGCAACGTAATTTGACGCAGTAGAGCCACTGTTCAAATGTCAAATATGGCTGACTCTCGCTTCGGTGATGTAGTTAATACTATGTTTGGAATAAGTTTGACAAATTTTGTATTGAACAAATATTTATCGTAGATACTTAAAGTATTTAACCTGTTCTATGATTATTTCATCAATTACTATTTTAGTTCTCACTGATTGTTTTCCGTTAAATGCCATTGTTTTGGTTTTTGAGCTGCAATTTTAAAGCCATATTCTTTTGCTATTTCATTTTACACATAAGTTAATTTCTGTAATTTACCTTCATTGTCTTGGATGATAACTATAACATCGCCATATTGTTATTTAAATATATTCCTGGGTCAACATAGGATTTCCTGTCCTGAACTTGTCAATATAAATATTAAACAGTGTCGGCGAAATACTACCGTTGTCTGTCTACATATACTACATATACTTTAAAGCTGTCTTACTCCTTTATTAGTGGGAATCTCTCCTGTCAGGTTTCCTCTTATAAAAAAGCACATGCTGGTTTCTTCATAAAGAGATTTAGTGGCTTCTACGAGGTGTTTTGGATATCTTCTCCTTAAAATTAGTTTCCATAATAATTTTATATCTATACAGCCAAAGGCCTTTTCCATATCTATAAAGTCTAAATGTGTTTCACAGTTAAACACTCTTCTTTCTTCTATTATTCTTTTGAGTATGAAAACTGCATCCAAACATAACGTTCCTTTTCTGAAACCTACTTACTCCTCTGATATTAAGTGGCTATTTTCATTTAACATTCTTGCATATATCTTGTAAGTGTTATCTAACAGGTTTGTCCTCTATAATTATTCTTTCTTATAAACTGAGGTGACATTTGCCTGGTACCATTCTTTTGGAATTCGTCCGTTTCCAGCACATGTTCAACAAAACGTGAAATATATTTTAATGAAGATCATCTATATTTTATTTTCTTGAAAACAGTATACCTTAAAACAAAAGCCTTCTGCCCTAATTGATAGTTTCCATTTCATCTTGGCTTAATATTTTCAACCTCTTACTGCGATAGCCTACAGATTGTCTCTTTCGAAACTGATATCAATATTATCATTAATGAAAAGAGTTGATTTCACAAAGACTCGAAGCTTTAATAGTTTTTGATTTCTCATAAAAATATGCTAACAAAGAATCTTTATTTACGTCTGTTTCGTTACGAAACACCGGTCCTTGAATTTCGTGTATCTACATAAATATTCCTTGACTTTTCTGGAAGAATATTAATAGTTGCATTTTGGGCTGGTGCTAAAGTTTCTGGTCATGAACTTTACTTGAATTCACATATGAAAATCGCACCTAAAATTGCAGAATTTAACAACAATGTTAATGAATTGTGTCTTTTTTCCCAAAGCCCACATTACCCTTTCTCTTAATATGTCGTTTCCGAAATAAATAAATGTCATTAAATATACTAAGTATACAATAGTATATTAAAATACTGTTAATGTACATAAAACAACGTGAGTCTCTTGTTATTAAATCTCTACTTTTGTAACTAATGCTCTAAATATCCATTTTACTTCAAGGCATTCTGTACTAAAAGTCAATGCCTTATTCGCATGATGTTCCTTTATATATCCCACATGTTCAAATTCAAATACAAGGGCTTAGTGAGTCAATTTTAATGTTTAGAAGGTTATAAAATGAAATTAAGTGTTTTACAGCCCCATGTAGTCGAACGAATTGGCCTTTTCAATAGTGAAAGAATTATCCAAGTCGATTGAGTGATTTTTGAGAGCACCCTTCATACACAAAACTTTCCTTTCTGTAATATTAACACAGATTCACTTCTAGTCTAAAAGTCGTACACTTAAAAAACTCGGCGCATAAACTATTCATGGATTTCAAAAGAATCCGTAACTAGGGACAAATTTTCCTCAAACTTTGACCTATAAAACTTTAATCCAGGGTTATTGTGTTTGAGCGAAGTTTCGTGCGGATAGATGGATCAAAGGACAAAGCTACTCTAATATGTGCCCCGCTACAAGTTGACATTCCCTTAAAGGCAAATCTGATGCCCTCTAATAATCCTCAGTTGGTGTTTCAGAAGAAAAGAATGTTACAAAATAACTTTTGGTACTGCGTTAATTGCTGTGAAATGGCTATTACCTCAAGAACCCCTCATTATCTAGAACGTCCGGACCTTGAAATCCAAACAGAAATACGTTCTTTGAACTGCAGCTACAGACACGCTACAATTATGTGTAATAGTTGTCATTACAGTTGAAAATATAATTACTTACGAAACACTACTCTTAATTTATTTTCCGCAGTACTTTAAAGGCACGTAATGAGCCTATTTATTATTTCGATATACCTTTAGGAGCTGATTGAGCTAGCACGATTATTTCCTGATTGTGATGTGATCCATGAAAATGAGCAGTTTCACAATAGGCCATTCTCCAATGTTAACAGATAACAGATTGCAATGAAATAAAACCATTGTATTTTCGAAGTTTGCATTATTTTAGCTGCTGATTCCCTTCCTATTTCTTTTGTTTTTTACTTAAAATTATGTGAGCGAGATGGCTCCACGGTAAAGTGTGAGACTCGCATTCAGAAGACCCCGAGTTCGATTCTCGCCAACCGACCACTCTGATCTTGGGTTTTTCATGGTTTTCCATGGACGATAGACGAATGCTGGGGTGATTACTCATCTACTACGATTTCTTTTCCTATGTTTTCATTTCCTTCTCATATTCCTGTTGTGCTTCTAAATTTCGTGGCATATGGTGGTGCCAAACAAGTGACACAGATGCTTGCTCAAAACAAAGAGTACTCCTCGTGGACACTAGAGGGCTGTTTGATCGACGGGTCGTTCATCACCATCCCTAGAAACCTCCAGCAGGAGGCGGGTATAGGACTTGAGGTGAGACATGAACAAATCTTGTACGGAATCAGCTTTCCTTCCCTCCCTTTCTGCAACGGCTGAGACGGGCGAAAGGAGGGAGAGCTTGCCTCGAATAAGTAAACATTACTATAACAGTGTGCAGCTGAAACAATTGCAGTTCACATGAAAGTAATTGTTGGCACATAGTCATATTTATAGTCCAATCACTTTTTTGGTTATAATGTTAATTTTTATGCATATATAATGTCACTAGCATTATGCACTAAAGCTATGCCAGTGAACTAGGCAATGTGAGGAGTGAAGGTTGCATGTGACGCGGTAACCCGACATTATCTGAGTATTACCAATATTTCGGACAGCTCTCGTTGGCAAGCTTTCATTGCGTTACATGTAACAGTGAAACTGAAAGGGATAGACGAAAATTACTGTTGAAACTTTAAGTATATTTCCTTAAATCGCAGACTATCTATTAAATAATAACGCTAGTAATCCTAACGTAAGACATCCATTTATTTTTATGTTAGTAATATCAAGCAAAGTGCATTTCGTAACATTTCTATAAATGCCACATACTCAAAATACAATTATTGTATAATAAATAGCATAATTTAATTATTTGTGTGTTTAACATATCTAAATAATTTACTATTCCTTCGACAATCCAACTATTGCAGAATAGTTAACGTGTTATATACCAGATCCAGTACCCATTTTTCCTTTGTTTTAAGATGCTTGTAGAATATTTAATTTATTGTATTTTCTATCTCTCTCTGTCTTTTTTGTAATTACAAAGATACCAAAGTTTATTGAAAAATGTATAATTCGGAGGCCTGTAAAGTTCAAACAATAAATACAATTTATATTTTATATCAACGTTATTGTGACGTTAGCTTTACCTAAATATTAGAGTAGCCGTCAGGAACGATGGCGGTAAGTGACAGTAATGTGCATTTAGGGGAAAGAGGGGAAGTGCTGCGTTGCAACTGTTTCCCATCTTTCTCAGGAAATACTCGTACACATATACCATTTCCCTGACCTAGTCAATGTGAGTTCATTTGCCTTGCAGAAAGCATTGGGACTCAGTACACCATTCGTTATCACGAGACTGGTCCATTCGGTGTTATGTCTTCAAGTTACGTTCTCTAATGAAGCAAATATGGATGTAATATTGTTATTACACTGTCCTCAATTACCAATCATCTTGTATACCTGTGGATAAACAATTCATTTTTTATCAGAGCCCACAAAATGAGCATTACCATATCTTATCTAATAAAATATATTGCAAGAAAACTTTGATGTTTTACATAATTTGCCTACGTAAACTAAGGTGTGAATAGAGAATCAGTTTTTTATAGCGTGTATGTAACAATGGATATGTGACTGACCTATGGATATAATAAGAGCTAAGGAGAAACCACCTTCTCTGCATGATTGCATGATAAAGTTTGTTGACCATCTAGCTGAGAGCAGGCATCCCAAGGAAAAAACGAGTCAATATTGATCCGCGAGAAACCACAGGTTTTGCACTCACGACCCTATAGTTATCTACCTGCAGTCTGGCTGGATTAGTGGAACTCTGACTCCAGTGTATATACGTCAATAAATCGGAAATCCCGAGAAAGCGGCATGGATAACTATAGAATTCTGAGAGTCAACCAACCTTCTCAGTAGCATTGTTGTCATAATTACTGCCAAAAGAAATATATGACTACCTTCTGAGAAACAAAAAGAGAAGACACCAGTGCTGTAAACAATATATATCTGGTTTGTTACAATTACATGACTTTCTCTACCCAATCTCCAACAAACAATGTTTATAAAAGCATATTCTATCACCGACATGCTAATCAAGATAAAAATTATATAAATTATCTTACTGCATATTTTCTTGTAAGTACAACGGGATCGGGGAATAAACGATAGTCAAAACTTTCAAGAGCTAAGTGATGGCTTTGAAATTTGGTTTTCTTTGCATAGCCAAGAGGCAAAAAGGGGTAAAAAAAGAAGAAAAATCTGATGTTATGCACTCATGTCTTTCTCTACTCTATGCGCACAAACTGTTATTCTTTTATTTATTTCATGTTCATCGAGATAAAGTTTTGCACAAATTGTTATCTTGAATATTTCCTTGTAGGTTTAAGGAGAATAAGGGGCACAGTCTGTCTGTCTGGGTTCTGGCACGTCAGCCGCTGGCTTATTGTGCGTAAGACTCCGGGAAGAAGGATGATGTGAAAGTACCCTACAGGCGGCCAGAACGCTCACAGCAGAACTACAACTACTGTGGATCCTTAACAGATCCAGGCAAGTTCTTCAGCACGACCGAGTTCCTGGGTCACCACAGAGAGCTCGCAATCATCCAGTTCCGGCTGAGCAACAAGTCCTCTGGGATGCCGGCCAGCCGACCGCAGCGGCTCCCCTCAACAGAGCACCGTATTTCCAGAGCATAAGTATCATCGCAGCGCAGTCCCCGCTGGCGAATCCGTCGACTCTTACAATCTGGAAAGACCGGTTAGACAGAATTAAATGAAAGGAAGTGAAACGGGGAATACAAGCTAGATATCCTTCCCAAAATTCGTGTGAATGACCAGGGAAAACCTAAAAATGCGGGCCACAGACGTTACCGCCTGAGCCATCCCCCTCTGTAGATAATACAGTAGTCTTTAAGTGATAGTCAAATCTTTAAAGAGCTCATCGCTACGTGGGAGGAAAAAAAAAAAAAAAAAAAAAAAAAAAAAAAAAAAAAAAAAATAATAATAATAATAATAATAATCAATATTTTATTGAGAAAAATATAACTATTTTCAAATGTAAATCAATATTTCTAGAAAAGTAAAACAAGCCAAATTAACTGATTCCTTTAAAGAACCTACTTCAAAATGTTTTCTTCCTACATGTTTGTTGTTTGTAAAATTTTACACATACAGGTGCACTGTATTGCTTTTCTTTTTTAAAAAAAATATGATACATTATCCAAATCTCGTTTGTAAGTAATTCTGAGATACAAGTAATCTTCCATCTTCCGTTTGATATATGCATAAATCAGGTTCAACTGTATATCTTGAACTTTATATTTTAATGAAAAACTGTTGGGGACCATTGTCAGACATATTGTCCCAGAATATGTTTAGTGGGCAACATACTTCTTGTTGGAATGCAATGTTTCCTTCGCGAGGAAACCGTCCGACATTAGCAGGGGCAAAAATAAAAGCAATTAAGGAACAACCTTCCTGTTACATCAAATGTTTTACGACACACTTACGTCTTTATAGTTATGCATCTTATTTAACTTGATGCAGACCTCCATTAATGTTGTAATTCAAGGTCTCCAACTGCATTCTGTGATCGCAAAAACCTGAATTCCCCGAGCATCTGTGTGGTGGTAGAAAATAAAATTGTTTAGTTTTTGTTTATTACTGCATTTGGTTGTTATTGTCCTTTTGTGTGAAAACTGGAATTGGAAGGCCAAATGAACAATCTTAGCCAGACACGTGCTCTCCTGTTGAATAGTACAACTGCTATTGATTTTCTTTTTTCCTGACATTTACTACGTCTAACTTATGAGCATGTTCATAAGTCTACAGATTAAAACTGTCTGAGAGCTGTTTTACATTTAAAAGGTGATTCTGAATATCTCACAATTTATTGCAACAAAAAGGCAACAAATTGTGGGATCTTTTAAATTTAATGCACACAAAAACCGTTGAATTTATTTAAATATGCCAAAGAAAAAAGTTGTTTATTCAATTTTTTATGAATATGGCCATAAATCAAGAATCTTCAATGAATAATTTTTCAGCCAGGTGATTATAATTTTTTTTTTCTAGAAAACTATAAACTTTTCAACATTTTGGTGTTAGACTTTCTTGTTATTCACAACATGAGAAATTCGCTGTTAAACTCTGGCGGATCATGTCACTTCCACTCTGTATACAAAAGAATTGCTCGTTTAAATATATAAGATATATTTACACATATGAATTTAGAACTGTGGAGGTTGAATTATTCAAATCACCCAATTTGCACCCCGTTTCATTAAAGATAAATAATTGAAGATATGTTTTGCTTGTTATTGAAAACATTACAGGTTCTAATGACTTCCAGTCCCAAAAGGCAAACACGAAAGCTTAAAATATCTTCAAAAGTGAGTTTTTGGACGGCAGAACTAAATATCGTGTTCATATCATCAAATTCTCCATTGATTTTTCTGAACTGTGCTATAATGGAATATTTTAGGGCTGATTTTGGGGAAAAAACTGTATAATTAGGCTATAGCCTGAACTTCGATTTTGTCACTAAATATTAAAAGACTTTTTATACGTAAGCAGAACCAATAAGGTACTAATGAACAGATTTTCGTCGCATAAGTCGTAAATCAAACGAAACGTACATGTAACTAACCCGCCATTGCAAAACAATGTACGTCTGATTGTTAATGAGTGGCACAGTCCGCGTATAGTGGAAGGGAATTTATTGCTTCTTTTGGTATTAAATGCTCTTATGTTACTTCTTCTATTTTACCGGTTAATCCTCCCCTTATGTAGGGCTTACAAGCCAATGTCTAGGGTCAGACGCCTGTCGGGGAGCACAGGAACCTATGGACGGGACAGAGGGGTGGTCTGCCAAGCACCAGGTATGTTAGTGAGGAAGAGGATGATATGAAATGCGGGCAAAATTGATGATTGGAAATGTATGATGGAGCAATTGGTGGCAAGAGTGGTGAACCTGGAGAAAACCCGCCCACACGCCGCTTTGTCCACACGAATACCACATGCTGGTCCTGGGGATCGAACCCGGGCCACCTAGGTAGTAGGCGAACGATCTAACCCCTCGACCTGCTCTTATATTGCGCTATTATAAAATTAATCCGGTAATTTCAGTGACGAAGAAACTTTATGCATAGGTGAACGATGCACGTGTGGAAAAATTAGGTGCAACTAAGGTAATTAATTTTATTCCAAGGAAAACAGCGGCTAGATTACACAAGTAATAAATTAAGAACTTGATAACATTATCTGAGATGAAAGGCGTTTTATTATTATAATAATGGCATAAATATAAATTACAATAAGGAGAATATTTCCTAGAAGTAGAACTAGATAATCTGGTTTTTGAAGGAAGGCCACTTAATAGAGAAGCATGCATATTATGAACTTAGAATTGTAAATGTTATTGTTAGTTAAGTGAACATTAATCATGGTAACATCAATTACAGTAGTATCCCTAAAGCAGCACCTAAAAGAAAGAAGAATTTTAAAAGGCCCACTAGGTGCTCTGTTTAGTGGAATTGAATCGAAGGGAAGTCAAATAGCTTCTGTGGCCATCTAGTTGAATAGAATGTAATCGAACCGAACAATGATATCACAAAGTGATATAGGTATGAGAGCGTCTCCTTAGCGCAGTGGTAGCGCTGCTGCTCACCAATCGGGGACCCTGGTTCGATTCCCGGTGTCGGTGTAGGAATTTTCTCCCGCTGGGAGAGGTGGTTCAGGGTGCACTCAGCTCGTTAGGTCCCTGAAGGGGCTACTTGATTGAAAAGCAGCGGTCCTTGGCCGAGAAGACCACATAACCGGCCAGGAGGGAGTGGGGTGCTGACCACATCCCACCTCCAGTACTGCACCCCACTCATGACGCCTGTGATGGGCAGAGGTGAGGACGCAGCGGTCGGGCGATAGGTCAATTTCTGTATTTGTTTCATCACTGTAGGCATAAAGATAATACAGCAGGCTAAAGGGATAGGCAAAACCTTAGAGTGATTTACTATAAGTATGCTGTCTGAAATTTCACTCTTTTCATGACATCATGAGTTACAAAAAATATTTTCATTTAGCAGTTTAAATGTGTATGATAAAGCATTGGAAAATTCAAGTTAACGAATATCTCGGAGATGGTTAACGGCACAGAAGAATTATTTGGAACAAACTGTGTGTTTTAACGTTCTGCTTTTTCCTGTGTGTCTCTGATATGTAATGGAACTCCTGCAGGAGAAAATTCCGCCACACCGGCGGCGCAGATATGATCCTGACAATTGACAGCGTCGGTAACAAGCTAAATAATTTAATTTTAGTGTATTTGCCCCTTCCTAAAAATAGATGAAAGAAATAAAAGTTGGACAAATTTTCAAAACTTCGTATTTAAATTCAGTATCTTCCAAAATGTGTACGAGAAGAACTTTTTCAATAATGTTAATTTGGCCTTGAAGTTCGGGTGCTGAAATAAACAACGTTTGACAGAAAACAGGAGGGAACTGAGAATCAAGATACAATATGGAAATTCTATTATTAAGCGCACATAAATAATATTAGGCTTTGTGATTAAATTCTTGCATATTAGTCAAGGTAATCGAGAGAAGTTCATTTAGCAAAAGCTGTTTGGGCGAAAAGGTGTTCATTTTCAAGGAAAACTGTCAAAACCTCATCTACAATCCCGATGATCTGGCTCTCTGAACTTGCCTAGCCTTGGGTGCTTTATTGCATAACTTGGTACAGTGCGTTTTAATGCGGAGGAGATAAAAATAATATTGCTTTTGTTGTCTGTCCAGGCTTTTGTGTTTATTTAGCCATTCTGCAAACATATTTACATGCATCCATGGAAAATATTATAGCACCATGTTCTATATGAAAGGTATACGTGTTTATAGAGTTCGACGTTCTGCGAAGCGTGAGCCAATGTGTATGCAAATGTTTTTCAACTTGTGCCTCAACTTCGCTTTCTGGAAAGAACAAAGTACTTCCGGGGTTTTCCTTCATAAAAGACCAATATCAAAATAACTTTTGGTGCCCAAGACAAGTCAACTGCAACAAATGAATCATTAATTTCATATTTTTACTTTCTCTAGTGGAGGAAGTATTGTATTCTACCCAAAAATTCGATGTCGAGATTTCACCGGATATATGTTTTGAGGCCCCATGAATAAAATTCAGCATTTTTAGAAGAAAGTCCACGCGCGTTATGTCTAAACGGCATAACTTAAAAACTAAAAGTCGGTTAAAAACAAATTTTTTATTTAAGTTTAATGTCTTTTAGGGACGTGACACGAAGATTTTGAAGAAAATTCCTCCGTCCTAAACTACCCTTTACACAGACATTTTTTCGAAAATGTTTATTTTCTCAACAATGGCTCAAACGATTTTAATTGAAATACCATATGTTTAATACATTTTTATGACAAATGAAATGCATATTTTGAATTTTCTGATTATAGCCCGTGTAGTCCTGGTTAGTCTAATGACTTTTGCAAAACTGTAAACCGTAAGAGATAGACCAAATCTTACTACACAAAAATGTAGATCTCGTTAAAACGCACAGTTTATGTGAAAATACATTTTTTGTAAAGTGAAACATTTTGGAGATATTTCTTTTTGTTTGTGAGAGTTTGCAACACCTATACTTTTCTCAAATGGAAGGTCGTTATTCACTTTTTGTCTTGGCCGTTCAGAGAGAACGGAATTTCACAGTATTCATATAGTGACCAGCTTTAAAATATTTAAAAATTGCTCAAAGCTTACTGTATTCCGATGGTCTCCTTGCACCTACAAAAATTACCAATAAGATAACTTCTGCAAATGTTTATCTTGACTAACATGAAGAAGATATAGGAATAACAGTTTGTAAAATAGTACCAGATCTGATGCAACACATCAGATTTTTATCTCTGTTTTGTGTACGTGCATCCTCATCAACTTGGGGTTTCCCCTCTAGTGCCTGTAGGTAAATCTGATTTCTTCTCCTGTGAGTTAAGTACTTAATGAGAAATTAGACATTACATGAAGCTATATCACACACGTTACGAACCCATAATGCGTGATGAAGTATGTTCATTACGAATTCTTAATGTGTCAGGGATTATATCCATCACGAATCCTGATGTATGGCGATATATTCTCGTTAAGAAAATTTTGTAATATTTTCTCAAAAATGGATCACAAATTTGATTAAAATGCCATTAGTTTATGATATTTGTCTGAAAAATAAAATTATGGGTATATTGAATGTTCTGAAAATTGGCGAAAGTCATGTCCAATCTGAATTCATTTTGTATAATTTTGAGATAGACACTAAACAAACGATATAGATCTTCTTGAAAGATACAATTTTATTTATGTCCAATACTTTTTCGTAGCATTAGCCACTTTCAAGATATTCATTGTTCCAGGTTCCCTTCCCATTTGGCTAGCCACACTGACCATGGAATTTTTCGTGGCTTCCCCGATCAGTAGACGAATACTGCAGCGGTTAATCACGAATTTCTTTCTGTCATTTTGTGTCCCTCATTATCTTTCATCTGCTTCAGGATTCAAGGACCAGGCGACGGCGATTGGTGGGTTATGCACTTTGGAGAGGGTTCTCCATGGCTTTGGCGGTCCTGCTGGTGTTCCTTGCACTGGGATTAGTCAGTGGCAGGGACTCCAGGATGTGCTCCTTCTGGAATCGCCAGGTTCATCCTCGCGCACATCGTCGTCCGGATCTGGTCATCCTTCAGGTCTCTCCTCCTCCCTCCCAGAGGTCACATGGTAAGAAAAGGGGCAGGTGTGGCCTACTTACGGTGTTATGCTCCAGACCTTTCCATTTGCCTACTCCTACTGCTACTCTTGCAGTTTGATGCATCTAGCTTACTCGAGAAGATAGTCGAAATGCATTCGTTACTGTATATTTTACAAGCGGGAGTAGCTTATCAAAGTATTATCTATTACTATTAGGTAATGGCCTCTTATCGGTCTAATCAACAAGTTTCACTTGCTCACGCTACAATTTGTAGTCTTTGATGACGTTCGACAACAGACGTTCACTTTTATCTTTAACAATGAACTTTATCTTTAACACAAGTGTATTATCAGTGCTATGACGAGATTAGTTATTGTAACGAATTCTGTCTTGTCGTCAGAAGTCGTACTTTTAGATATAGTTTACGTCTAGCTTTCAAATTATGAAACAGTTTTTATTATTAGTGACATTGATAAACTCTTGAAAATAAGAATATCTCTGCTATTGTTACGAAATGGAAATGAATAACCTGACTATTACTTCCTTTACACCACATTGAAATTGGTCTGAGTTCATTCCCCAAACTCTTTCATGTTTAGTTCGAAATTAACTGCAAATCCGATCTTCCTAGAGAAGCGAAACTCACCGAGTTCCCTTTGGAATATTAGCATGTAAAGGTAGACAAATAATATTCAAATTGAATAATCAGTAAAAAGCAAATGTTACTTGATAACGCTGAGTGAATCGTCACTTTCCCATTCACACCATGGGTTGTTTTACTAAAATTATTTAAGGGAATAAACAACTGAAAGTCTTCAGGCAATTTAGCTGAACATTTATTTTAAATGTTGTCTTATATTAACATTAGAAGGTTTTGAAATTCCAGAGTGATGTCTCTTTCAATTTCCAGATTACGAAATGTTAAATCTGGATTTTATTATCCTATGTCAAATGCTTACACAATGCAATTTTTAAAAATCACCGTTTTTAAAAATTCTGTTATATTTATCTCATTATAACCTACAAACCTGTGATATAATTTTGTTTCATTAGCCTCAGTTCAAACGAAAATAAATTTTAAATTCTGTCATTTAACATATGGGTTTGCTTTCTCGAATCACAGTATTATTTCACAAATGTGAAGGTTTTATGTTATTAAACAACTATGGCTCGAAAAAGAAGATATATATGCAAAAGTGTAACATTTTGTGCACTATGGTTATCTAGAAATTATCAGACCATTCTGATTATTCTTTCGCCACCAACATTTCCAAAATTTGGAAGCATCGGACGTAAGGTAAGGATGAAATAAATGCTAATGCTCAGGAAATTTCATACTCGTTACCGTAGAAAATTAGGAATATCACAGGAATTTAATGAAATTGCAGTTCTAAGGGATAAAGTAGCGGATTTACGATTTAAAACTGGTAAATCATTGCAAAAATTGCTTAAATAATTGGGGGAGATAAATGCATAACTAAATCATCATTCGAGGTTTATTCATGCAGCTGAATAAGACAAGTAGGTAAAAATAAAAGCAAATGGATGTTCTAAAGGTACCATATAATAAAGACACAAAAAATTCTTCAATTCGCTAATTATTCGACCAACTGCTCAGAAAATAAGAGGAGTTCATACTGACGAGTTTGTTGAACTGGTATTTTAACGTAACCTTGAAATTTCTTTAACCTTTGCATTTTAACTTCCTTTTTCAGTTGTGTACTCCTAATTACTGGTGACAGTCAATAAGTAGGTACATTGTTACAAACACTTAACATATGTTTCTGCTGTTTCTCAATAATATCTTATGATCTAAATTTCATATAATCACACATGTGGCTTGCAGTTTCTTACTTTTAACAGTAATTATAGTCGAGTACCAGCTTCCATTATAAAAAAAATTTAGATATGAGTTAATATAAAAAAGACAAACAACTTTATCTGTTGCGATTTTCTCACACGTTATTATTTTTATTTTCTCTACTAGTATAGTACGTAGGGGGAAGTATGGTCTTCGAAAAAAAAAAAAAAAAAAACAGTATTAGAAAAAATGTCCGCGCGTGCGTGTGTGTTTGTCTGTGTATCTGTCAGCCTATAGGCACAATGGGTTTTTGCTATAAAAGCTATACTTATGTCGCAAGTCCTCTTGTTCTGGGAAATGAACTGGAATTTTACCAAGTGAAGGTTACATTTGGCGTTGACATTTCTAACTCTCCATGGAAAAAACGTGAAGAAGCTGTTCGAGACTTTTCTATAATACAGTTTATTCTGAACCAGTTGTTGTGGCAAGGTCAGTGCGTACAGAGAAGAGAGGAATGTCCTCCATTTGACGTCATAGCACCTCAGGCGATCCACTCTTTTTCTCCTCATCGGTCCTAAAAGACATTCTGCAGGTTCTTTCTACGCAATTGCTGCACTTTCACCAGCCGCTGTTGCTGTGTATTCCTGCCTCCTGCGAAATTACTTTACACAGCGGTTTTCAAACTGAGGGACGCGAACCAGAGGAGCCGCAAAGACTTGGAAAACTCAGGTCCACCAGCATAACAGCTGCCACTTTCTCATCATACTATAATTTACTTCTTTATCTACTCTGCAAATAATCTGATGTGTTGCATGACATTGTCTATTCACTCTTCTACACACTTCTTATAAAACGAATTTTTCTGTGTACTTCCTGTTACACATGTGATCGTTACACATTTGCACATTCTTTGTAGGTATAGCAGGCATACAGTGGGCGACCAGATTTGGACGACCATGTGCACTAGCAAGGATGAGGCCCCTAACTTCCAATATGACAAATAAAAAATCTGGTGTGCTGCACTCACATGACTTTCTCTACACTTGTACTAACCATTCTTACAAACTCTTATCCCTATATCTTCTTCGTGTTAGTTGAGATAAACATTTGTACAAATTATCTTATTGCACATTTCCTTTACGTGCAAGAGGAATATGGGAATACAGTAGACTTTGAGCGATGGTCAAATCTTTTAAAGCTTTGAAACTCCGTTCTCTTTGCACGGCTAACATAAAAAAATGAATAACGATGTTCCATTTGACAAAAGTGTAAGTATTCCAAAACTCACGCATATAACAAGCGAAATGGTTCACTCTACAAAAAAAAAAAAAAGTTATTTGGACATAAATTGTGTGTTTTAGCAACATCTACGTTTTTCGTACAGTAAAATTTCTACCTCTGACGATTTACCAGTTATACAAAAGTCATCCAGAGTAAACAGGACTACATGGGATATAGCTGGAAAATTCAAAATATGTATTTCAGTTCTCATAAAAATATTTTAAACATATGGCATTTTAATCAAAGTTGTTACAGCCATTTTCGAGAAAATCAAAATTTTCTAAAAATATTCCATGTAAAGGGTAGTTTAGGGTGGAAGAATGCTCTTCAAAATCTTTGTGTCGCATCCTCGAAAGACATTAAACTTAAATATCAACTTTGGTTTTTAACCGACTTTTCATTTTTTAGTTATGCTGTCCACAGGCTGACAGACACACAGACACATACACATACACACACTCGCGGACCTTTTTCTAAAAATGCTTTTTTTTTTTTTTTGTTGGATTCAGGGGGCCTTAAAACATATATCTCCGGTGAAATCTCGACTTCGAATCTTTGGATGGAAGACAATAGGTACTTCCTCTACTTTACTATACGCAATAGAGAAATTAAAAATAATTTGACCCATTACCAAGCATGTATCCCCTGACCGGAAGGTAATATTTCCGCTCGATCATTACAAACTTATATACCTATCGGCCTTTTCAACTCTTTTAGCTGAGGCATGCGGGAACTAGTACCCATTTTGTAACCTAACTAGTTTCATTAAATAAACGTTTGTAACAATAGTTTGAATATTCACTAAACAACAATAGTATTGGTTTGGGTGGCTCAGTTGGTTAGACACTGGCCTACTGATCCAAGGTCGTGGGTTCAACTCCGGCCCGGGACAAAATTCCGCTGATGTGATTCTGGCAATTGACAGCTTGGTTAAACAACAAAATAATTTTTTTAAAACCAACAATAGAGGGTAGGAATATGACGTAAATAAACGGGTCGGCTAAACGGACTTTTAAAAACCAACCCCTATCCTTGTTTTCAACCCTTAATTTGTGTGTATCCGTAAAACGTGTAAGACAGCTAGTTTTGGGTACTCTTGCATGTAAACAACGAAAAACTCAATATAGCTATAAACTAACTTCACTAAAGAAACAAATACAAATGTGAACTCCTTAAAGGCTCAAACTTTTCAAACCTTACAACTCAAAGCGCAACACACATGGTCATTAAATGTAAATTATATCGGACCAGATAGAATGGACTGAAACCGCTTTTCGGATTCACGTTTTGTTGGGGAAACTCCAACTCTGAAAATTTCCAGACACGCTGCCAAGGTCATCGAGATCTAGTTCCAGGTTGTGGACGTCCACGCTGTGGGCGTATATTTCTGGGAATCTCCGCAGAAGTCCTCTTCATTCTGAATTATTTTTGCATAATTGTAAACCATAACAAATTTACCACACAAAACAGATGACGTTAAAATCCACAATTTATGTCAAATAAGCTTTTTTGTTGAGTGCATCATTTCTGAGATATTCCTTGTTATTTGCTTGAATTTTACAGTACTTACAAGTTTCCCTAATAGAAGAAACTTCAAAGCCATCACATAGCCACCAACTCTTACAAAGAGTTGACTATCGCTCAAAGCCTACTTATTCTCATACTCCCCTTGCACCTGCAAGAAAATTAGCAATAAGGCTATGTCATACATACAAAGTTAAATTATCATGTACGAATTATTACCTCGTCATTCTTTTTTTATCACTTGGTCATTCTTATGTTTAGCCAGAGTCGCCAACTGTATCCCATAAATCACTGAAAAGCAATTTGTTACACATTACCATCGATTAACAACAAAATATCACTATTTCAATTTGACTGTGTTTTTAGAAATTGTTCTATTAATAATTAATGTATTTTTTCAGAAGAAAATATATTTGCAAATGTTAATATTAAAGTGAGGTTTATTTGAGATTATCAACTGGTTTTCTGTTGTAACAAGAGAAGATCGAAATACATGCAATTCTTCGCTTTCCTTAGTCGGCAGTGCCGAGAAGTCGAACTAGGCTAATCGAAATTAATATATTTAAGGTTATTTTTTTATAGAATTAAACATTTTCTGGTCAAATCTTTGAGATATAGTATTTAAATTCATATTTTATTTACGAAATAGTCCAGATAAATATCATTTGACAGTCTGACCTTGCCAGATAAATTTTCCTTCTCCATTCGAGAATTTATCGGTAGGTCAGACATCTTATGATATTACTTGTGATAATCTCTACGAAAGTTTATCTCCAATAGCATGAAGTAGATATAAAATAAACGTTTTTAAGAATAGTTTGCACAAAAGTAGAGAAATTCACATGAGTGCAACGCATCAGATCTTTTAATGAAATATGTTTAAAGTAAATTGAAACTTGCTCATTTTTTAAATAGATTATTAAATGAAGCAAACTTATGAATGACATTTTCTTCGCAACTTAGCAAGGTAAAGCGACGAATGTTTCGGAGACATCCCTTGTTATTTGTATGAGTTTTGAAATACTAAACTTTTTTTCAAATGGAAGGTCGTTATTCACTTTTATCTCTTTACCGTGCAGAGAGAACCGATTTTCAAAGCTTTAACACATTTGACTATCGCCCAGAGCCTACTGTATTCCCATATTCCCCTTGAGTCTAAAAGAAAATACGCAATAAGATAATTTGTACAAATGTTTATCTCAACTAACACGAAGAAGATATAGGAATAAGTTTGTAATAATGGTTACTACAAGAGTAGAGAAAGTTTTGTGAGTGCAACACATCAGATTATTATTAATGCATTGGTTGTTTTTGTTTAGATATACTTACTAATTTCAGTCAGAAAATTCAAGGTATGCATTTCATTTGTCACAAAAGTATCTCAAACATGTGGCATTTTAATCAAAATCGTTACAGCCATTTTCAAGAAATTAAATTTTCGAAAAATTTTCCATGTAAAGGGTAGTTTAGGTTGGGGTTAGTTTCTTACAAATCTTCGTGTCGCATCCTTGAAAGACATTTAACTTAAATACCAGCTTTGGTTTTTAATCGACTTTTCGTTTTTGGGTTATGCTGTTCCAGACATACACACAAATGGACCTTTTTCTAAAAATGCTTTCTTTGGTTTCAGGGGGCCTCAAAACATATTTCCGGTGAAATCTCGACATCGAATTTTTGGATGAAATACAATACTTCCTCTACTTTGCTATACATAGTAGAGAACATAAAAAGGCAAAATAACGCTGCCTGTCTGTCAATTCTCTAAAAAGGGGGAGCAAAATTGTATCACGTATGCACGGGCATCAACTATTGACTCGAAAAATATTTTCCTATAACTCAGAACCTAATATTGTTCATGAAGTAAACCAGATACACACACTACTGAGACGCGCAGAAGTCCTTAACGACGCCATGCTCTAAGACCCATCCCACTGCTGGAGCTGCCCAGAGAGAGAGAGAGAGAGAGAGAGAGAGAGAGAGAGTGATGAACGACCCATCAACCAAGAAAGCCTTAGTGCCCAGGGCGTGTACTCTTTCCTTTGAGTAAGCATCAGCGCCGTCTGTCCGACACTGCCAAACGTCAGTACTAGCATGTCTAAAATATAATACAAAAATTGAATAAAAGGGCATAATTGAAAGAAAACCATGGTCGATGAGAAACTACCCTAGTATTCCCTAGAAGTAACGCAATGAAAGCTCGTCAACGAGAGCTGCGCGAAACTTCGGTACTACTAGAATAAAGTCGGGTTACGTTGCTCGATTGAAGGCCACAATGCCATTTTCACTCTCCCTCCCCCCATTGTACCAGCCGTTACAACTGTTCTATTCATTCACTGCGGTATGCACACCTCGAGACGTTGTTAGTTACTGGAGCCCGTAATAGGGATATTGTCGCCCTGCAACAGACGTAACGGTACTATAACGAACATAGTGTTCTGCGCATCCTGCAAATTGGGAAACTTTGTTGTACAAACTCTACCTATCAAGAAAGCCACAACAGACTCAAGTTTGGAGTGGATGGTTGACGGGAATAGAACGCGGGACCTCTCGAATGCGAGGTTCATATCTTACCCCGGAAACATTTCGCTCAGTGCTGCCCTACACACCTCACAAATTAAGAGAATGCCTCTAGGTGTTCAACCCAATGATTATTAAATTTGCAGCGTGAGTGCAATTACCTAAGCGGTATTATGCAGAAGGTCAAAGGCGAACTTGCAACACCTCGTCTCTTAGTACCTGTGTACCTAAGAGTTTAAATAAAGAGAAAGGAGTTGGAAAAGAAAAGTTTGCTTCTTGTATTGATGTCAGCGGTGTAACTGTAGATCTGTTCACGTCATAATGGATTTACCCCACCCTCCCACACTAAAAAGAAACAAAACACATTTCATACAACTTAGCTAACGTAGGTTTGTTCAAAATAATTATAACATTTTCATGCTATTATGGAAATGAACTTCAAATAATGAAAATCAAGCCTCGAGTGAAATTCCTCACATGATCAAGCTTTGTAAGGTTTAGATATTACAAGTTGCATATTATTCCTTCAATACTCGTAGTTCTTTGCAAACTAAGATTTAATGTCGTGTGTCAGAAAACTGTTCCTGCAAAAAATAATGAAACACTTATGATCTTCGAAGAGATTGAAGCTCTGAAAGAAGTTTAATATCATGGGACATTTTTAAGAGAGGAAAAGTACTAATGTAAATTCACATTTAGGAGGTCGCTGATTTGCTTCCCGTTGGGCAGGCCATTCTGGCCATGGTTTTTTCAAGGTTTTCTTCTGGTTGGTAAGTGAATGCTGCTGTTCCTCCCCTTCTAACACAAATTTCCATGTTATTATTTCTCTAATCGTTTATTATAACTAGCGCCTGAATTTTAATGACAAATCATATTTTTTCTGCTGAGCTTCAAGGTGAATTTACAGCAGTTTATGCACGAATCAAGGTACAGTAGTGTATAAAAATGTATTTTATTGTGTCTATAAAGTCATATTTATACTTTTTAGTAGTAGTTCATATTTCGGCCGTTTGCCATAATAGGTCATATTTCGGCCAACTGTTGCCACAATAGGTCATATTTCGGTCAAATGTTACCAAGAATTCATGTATTTGTTATACTTCTAAGGAAACAAAAATAAAAACAAGAAAATGTTTCCTACATCAACGTCAACAAATTATGGCCGAGGACGACTGGATCATCTTTGAGGAAAGGGGAGTCGAAAGCTATTTCAGAAAACTATCTCCAATTAGGCATGACACTATATGTATTATTAATAGATATCGGATTTGTTTGCAAATGTATATTTAGTTTGCTTTTACTTGTGGTATTTAATTAAGTTTTGCAATATGTTTATTTTCTTCTTTGCTTGTACGTAGTATTATAGTGTATATAATTATACAGTGACGCCAGGTTCGGCACACAGCAAAGGACGGACGGGGCCAAGCTACTTCACACCGTATACCAGGCATGGCGCCTATCAAAGAGCTCATGTTTAAGCTCGCCCAAGCCGCTCACGCAAACGAACACGTGACTAACAACAATGAAGTGGTAACACAAAGAGTTTCCGGAGCCTTCTAGAAAGATCTGACTGCGTCATCACCAGCAAGTTTGTGAAGTCCAGAACACCCGTGTGACATCATCCCCTCTATATAAGGAGGCGAGGGAACAGCAGAGTTGGAGGTACTGTGACAGATACGAGTTGGTCTGTGTGTGTAAAGAAGATTTAACGAGCGACGAATGATTGCATTTACAAAGCACTTGCATATTTCATAATTTGTCCATGCATCTAGGATATAATTTACTTTTTTAATTTTAAAATGTATGTATATTTAAACACATTAGTGATAAATGATAACCAATTCCTTAATATGGAGAGTATTTACAAAGTGACTGCTGTAATCAAGTGAAGATTTGCGTTCTATGGATAAATATCTTCAAGGTAAGTGCTTCCTGAATGAAATTTCCCCATTTTTCTTAAATTTTGTACGATAACATCTGTAGACGTAGAAAGACCCTTCTCAGCATACAAAGTGAAATTAATCGATAAAGGTCATAAACTTACACTTGGGCGTTTGGAGAAAATTATCATTATGTGCTACAAATTAATTGCAACACCGGAATGATGTCTAAGGAAGAATGTGCTTTTCAAGTTTCAAAAAGCATTAACGAGCAATTTTAGTGTATACTTAGTGCACATTTTTCAAATTATAGGGCATGTTTTGAAGGTTTTGACAGCATAAACGCATACATGTTCATATTTTCAGAGTAGGTACATATAGATACAAATTCATTGTGTAATCATTACCTATCGACAAAAATGTGTAGTTCGCGGATTAAATACGGAATTATCTCCAAAGGCATAACTGTGGTAGAGTAACAAAGAAGGTGATTAAACCTATTTTTCAAACAATGAATTCGTATAAAATCCCTCTGAAGAAGAGACTTTGCCAGTGCTTCCTTCCCTTCCCTCCTAAATCTAATTTAACACACCTGGGCAAGCAGGTGCAAGAAGGAAAGCAAAAAGAAAACAAAAGAGACCGACAGAGCAACGAACCCGAGACCGGCGAAGTCTTCTCAGGCCCCCCCCCCCATGGAAGCAACAGAAACAGCCACACCTACATACAAGGGCGATACTCTATAATTTTAGAAACTCAAAGAAATTTAATTTCAAGGGTATTAAATTATTTTATTCGTTTATAAAAAATATTTCCCTTTAACATCACTACATTTTTGCATTCCATGAAACCAGTCCTTAAAAGAATGATGCCACTCTTCCCGAGGCACTCCAGAAAGCAGGGTTTTATAATGTTCCACTACTTCATCTGATAATGAAAAATCTGATGTGTTGCACTCATACGACTTTCTCTATTTTTATACTAACTATCCTTATAAACTCTTATTCCTCTATCTTCTTCATGTTAGTTAAGATAAACATTTGCAGAAGTTATCTTATTGCTTATTTGCTCGTAGGTGCAAGGGGAATATGCAAATACAGTAGGCTTGTGCGATAGTCCAATCTTTTAAAGCCTTCAAATTCAGTTCTCTTTGCACGAAATGGGAAAAAAAAAAAAAAAAAAAAAATAAAATAAAAAAAATAACGATGTTCCATTTGATGAAAGTTTGGTTTTCAAAACTTACACAAATAACAAGGAATATATTCGAAGTAGTTGACTCTACAAAAATGTATTTGGACATAATTTGTGTGTTTTAGCAAAATCTACATTTTTTGTACATCGAACATTTGTGAGCTCATGTTCTGTTCGAAGGACCCATTGGGTCGATTGACTTTTCTTTTCAGGATCATGCCAATAAATCCAAATTCATCACCAGTAACGACATTGCAATCTTAATTTGAAGTGGTGTCTTGGAATCTTTCCAAAGTTTTTCTGTACCAAAGATGCGTTACTTTTGATCAGGAATCATTTTATGCGAAATCCATCGAAAACAAAGTTTTCTTACGTCTATTGATGTAACATATTTTGGAATGGTTTCATACCAATTCCCAATGTCGACCAAATAAATTCATAAGATATCCGTCCAACTTCTTCAAGTATGGCTCGAACAGCAGGTAACTCATAACGTCCTTCACGAGATTCATCACTAAGGAAAAACCAAACTCTCTTGAATTCGTTGTACAAATTATAAGTTGTTGCTTTAGATGGGACTTCTTTGCCAAATGCATTTCTAAGCCGATCTTTATATTATTTAGGCATTAATCACCATTTAAAATCGTAAAAAATCGAAAATGTTCTCTCAACAAATTCATTTTTGGGTGAACATAAAAGTTTTAAATGGTCGGAAATAATTCGGATTAAATACCGCATGGAAACGCGGATTCAAATCAAATTGAATCACTGGATCCGATGCGCTTATTGGTGGGATCGTATCGAAATCTTGTTGCATAGATGTTATTCCATCTAATTTCCGGATTGGATTCAACTTGCAAACGCGGAAATAGGAATGAACTCAAATAGAGTCCAATTCCACATGGAAACATAGTAATTGTTTCTATAATCTCGCAATATGTATGTCTAAAAACACTCACTACGCTCAAAAGCTACATAAAATACGCAGAAAACTTTTATACAGGTTCGCCAACATAAACCAAGTAACCAACGTAGAAGCTTGAATTATTTATGTTGGAGCCTTGCGTGAATCCGGAATGAATTCAACATGGAAACGTGGATCGTATTGAGAAAGGGATTGGAGTCAACTCGATTTCAGTTCCCCATGGAACGTACTGATTAAAATAACTGTCAAACATAAATAAATTTCATTTGTTTTTAGAAACGTGGCGCTCTAAAAATTGCCAGTGTCACCCTCGTAGGAACAAATGAAGGACACAACCAAGCCCAACAGAGTAACGAACTCAAGACCAGCGAAATCTTCTCGGAGCCCTCCCAGGCAAATATCACAGACCACGGCACCTAGTTTCACAGCGTTGGATGAATATCGGATCCCAGAACACATGCGCTGCGCACCAAACTTGCAGCTCATTAATATCTCATCGAGCTCTTTTGTGTAGCGAAGTTGCGCTAAAACGAAACTCTCGCTCCTGCTTTGGTGAAACAATTGGAATTGTGCCACCTACGCTACAGAGATACGACTTCATTCATTCCTGAGTCAGACAGCAAGTGCCGACGATGAATGGGGAAACAACCACAGTCACCAGCCACGCCTACTCATTCAGCAGTCATTCCGCATCTGGCTACCAGATGGCAGTAGCGATAACGCGCACGTTGGTTTCGTGTAAAATAGGAAGTGGTGCTCCGTGAGTCAAATAGACGCTAGTGGGACATACTGGTATTATGTTTAAATACATGATTAAACTTTCTATTATTTTAGTTTAAAATTTCATATATCAAGTAGGACTTTTTGTTCTCTTTTTTCCACAAGCTTAGTATATACTTGATAGAAGTAGAACAGCTAAAATGAAAAGTCTGATGTGTTGTACTCACATACCTTTTTCTATTATTGCATAAACTATTTTTACAAACACTTATTCCTCTATCTACCTCGAGATAAACATTTTGTAGAAATTATCTTATTATTACTAATTTTTTGTAGGTCCAAGTGGGATACTGCAGGCTTTAAGTGACAGTCAAATGTTTTAAAAGTGTCGCTATTGATGACTTAAATTCCGTTCTTTTGCATGACCAAGACATAAAATTATGAATAACGATGAATAGTGTTGCAAAATCTTGGCAAATAACAAGGAGTGTCTCCGAAATAGTTTACTTCACAAAAAAGATCATTTGACATAAATTATATGTTTTAATGATATCTACAGTTTTGTGCAGTAAGATTTGGTTTATCTCTTACAGTTTACCAGTTATGCAAAAGTCATCCAGAGTAAACAGGACTATATAGACTATAGCCAGAAAATTCTAAACATTAATTTCATTTGCTATAAATGTATCTTAAACATATGACCTTTTATTCAAAATCGTTACAACCATTTTTGAGAAAATCAAAATGTTCGAAAAATTTTCCATGTAAAGGGTAGTTTAGGATGCAGGAATTTTCTTCAAAATCTTCGTATCGTAACCTTGAAAGACATTCAACTTAAATACGAACTTTGGTTTTTAACCGACTTTTCGTTTTTGAGTTATGCTGTTCAGACACACACACAGATACGCACACGTAACTTTTTCTAAAAATGCTTCCTTTTTCGGATTCTAGGGGCCTCAAAACATGTTTCCGGTGAAATCTCGACATCGAATTTTTGGGTGAAATACAATACTTCCCCTACTTACTATATGTAACAGAGAAAATAAAAATCAAATATAAATATTAAATCCCATCGTGCACTATCGCATTAGCTTCGGATCTGATCTTGTCACTCTCTCTCTTTCTCTCTCTCTCTCTCTCTCTTAGTGTAGCTATTCCACTCTTTATTTCACTCCTCCTTATTTTCAGCGCCCTCTCTGTCTCTTTCCACCCTATTTTTCCTCCCTCATCTTCTTCTTCTTGTTCTTCTTTTTGTTGTTCTTCTTCTTCTTCTTCTTCTTCTTCTTCTTCTTCTTCTTCTTCTTCTTCTTCTTCTTCTATGTCTCTGCATCATTATTTCATTCTTTATATGCCTCTACCTTCCTTTGCTTGCCTTCTCTGTCTCTTTCTGCTATTTTTACTTTCTCTACTGGCAAGTATTGTATTCCACCCAAACTTTCGATGTCGAGATTTCACTGGAAAAAAAAAAAAAAAAAAAAAAAAAAAAAAAAAAAAGAAAGCATTTTTAGAAAAAGTTCCGTGTATGTCTGTCAGTCTGTGGACAACATAACTCAAAAACGAATAGTCGGCTAAAAACCAAAGCTGGTGTTTAAGTTTAATGTCTTTCAAGGACGCGACGCGAAGATTTTGAAGAAAATAACCCCAACCTAAACTACCCTTTACATGGAAAATGTTTCGAAAATTTTGATTTTCTTGAAAGTGGCTCTAACGATTTTCATTAAAATTCCATGCGTTTAGGATATTTGCATGACAGATGAAATGTATATTTTGAATTTTCTGGATATAGCTTATGTAGTCCTGTTTATTCTGGATGACTTTTGAATAACTCGTAAACCGTAAGATAGACAAAATCTTACTATACAAAAATGTAGATCTCGCTAAAACAGACAATTTATATCTAAATACATCTTTTTTGTAGAGTGAGACATTTCGGAGATATTCCTTGTTAGTTGTGGCAGATTCGGAAAACTTAATACTTTCGTGGAATGGAACATCATTGTTCATTTTTTTATATATCAAGTGTGCAAAGAGAACGGAATCTCAAAGTTTTAAAAAATTTGACTATCGCACAAAGTCTACTGTATTCTAACATTCCCCTTGCACCTACAAGGAAATAAGCAATAAGATAATTTGTACAAATGTTTATCTTAACTAACACGAAGAAGATACAGGAATAAGAGTTCCCTCACTGTTTCTATCTCTCTCAGTCTATTTCATCGTTCTTCTTCTTCCTCTTCTTCTTGTTTTTCTTCTCTCCTGCCACAACACACCATCCGCCGTCGCCTGGTCCTACAGTCCGAGTAAACCACGAAAAAACCAATGATCAGAATGAAGGGAATTGAACTAGTGACCTTTCGAATGTGAGCCTCGCGCGGGGCCGCGAAGTCATCTCGCTCGGTTGTATAATTTGTAGAAGAGTGTAAAACGTATGAAAGTGGGTAAAGAAGGGTATGTATAGGTATGACAATACTGCGAAGGGGAATACCTCGTGCACTGCGACCTACAGGAGTACAACATTCTTGGAACTTAAACTTAGAAACAGAATTAAAGAGAAATTGTAGAAAGGAAATCGTGGTGGATAAGAAATAACCGCAATGTTCACCTACCGATCAGGAAAAACAACGAAAAAACCCAGTCACGGTCAGTGGGAATTGAAATCGGTAGCTCCGGGATGCGCGTCTTACTATGAAACTGTCTCCCTCGGTGAAACAAAAGCATAAACAATTTTATAAAACGATAGATTTTTAAAATTTATTTAGTCGATACTCCCATATTGACAGATAATTAGATGGCTATACCTGAGTATATTGCTCTGCATTAGTTGGTTTAAAGCAAAGATCTTGCAAGGTTAACGAAAAGACTATTAAATATAGGAAATAAAACCGGATTAAGTAATTGTATAATCTGCGATGGTTAACCTAAAAAAGTATCATGGTTTAACTGTCATATTTATTAACAATTTAACCTCAGAGAACATTAGGAGAGAAAACCTTGCAGAATCTGTAGACATAAGCTAAAAGCAGAATTCTGAGAACCTGGCATGTTTAATTTGGCAACCACAGTGGGAGTGACTAATTTGTATTCGTGGACTTCCTGATTTCGAAGGAATCGGAACTGGTGACAGCGTGGTGCTATGATTGGCTAAGTAGCAACAGCTGACTATCGCGCTTTCTTTGCAAAGTCCGAAAGTCGCTTTGCTAATTATGTTTGCTAATGTTCGGGTCAGTTCTCTTACGTGCAAACTTGCAAATCATTATTCAACAGCAGGATAAAAAAACAAGATTTTAAATGCACGCAATAAACTGTTATCTAACCTATCTGGTAATTATATCTAATAATGAAATTAATGGCGGTTTTCATAAAAGTATTTATGGTACGTACATTTATTATTATTATTATTATTATTATTATTATTATTATTATTATTATTATTATTATTATTATTATTATTATTATTATTATTATTATTATTATTATTATTATTATTATTATTATTATTATTATTATTATTATTATTATTATTATTATTATTATTATTATTATTATTATTATTATTATTATTATTATTATTATTATTATTATTATTATTATTATTATTATTATTATTATTATTATTATTATTATTATTATTATTATTATTATTATTATTATTATTATTATTATTATTATTATTATTATTACTATTATTATTATTATTATTATTATTATTATTATTATTATTATTATTATTATTATTATTATTATCATTATCATCATCATCATCATCATCATCCCTTAATATATAATATGCACATTTTATATCAATGTCTCTTATTTCAAGGCTTATGAATTTTGCAATTATAGTGGAACTTGAATAATTCGAAGCTGAAGGGACAAAAAAGAAATTTCAAATATTCAAAACCTCGAATTACAAAAGTTGCACCTAAGATTGATATTTTAGCAATACAGCTAGTGTATACATCCAGAAGATTTTCCAGTTGTCCCTCTCTTTTTCGACTCTCTCCATTTTCATTCGAGACACTGCTTAAATTTTTCTCCTTATTCTACCCCTCCAAACAGCATTTCAACTGTGTTCCGACAAAACAAACAACCCTGGGGCGATTACCTTTCTTGCAGAAACACATGGATGAAATTACATTAAATTTCCACGTTTAATTTTCGACTGACATTTTTGAACAAAAACTTCGAATTAAGGAAAATGAAATTTGAATTACATGTGAGTTTTTTATAGTGCTTTAATACAAAATTCAAGTTCCCAAGAAAAATGTTAGAATTAACGACGATTTAAAATTATAAATGCCCGAATTATCCAAGTTGCATTATAGCCAATGAGTATGAAATATCAAGGTTAAGCGATAACTACTTTGGACGTGATAATTTTATTACTCATTTCCCCAGAATGGTTTCAAATATTTATCTTATAATTGCTCATATTTATTAATGGTGTAAAATTAATTGCTTCAAAGTACACAATAGAGGGCAACTAGCATAAATAAAATTTACAGGCTATATCCATGAAACAATAATGCAAATTTCAATGTCAACAGAGTATGAATATAAAGTTGTTCAAAATCGTAAGCGTTGGTCTGAAAATGCGATTGCATGAATTAATTCACCTTACATTTTTTTTTTTTACTTTTTCCTCGCACGTACTTAGAGTATAGTCAATTTTAAAAGTAAACTAAGGTGTTCATAATAGTAAAGTGGAACCAACTCCTAGCATGTGACTTACTCCATGTGGGGAATATATTCTTATGTCTCTGATTGGCTTAAGTTACATATGAATTGATTCCTACCGAATAGAAACCGAGCGGAATGGCTCAGGCGGTAACGTCTGTGGCCCGCATTCGGGAGGTGGCGGGTTCGATCCCCGTGGCCGCGCATTCTGAGTTTTTTCGTGGTTTCCCCATGTAACTTAGGCGAATTTTGGGGTGTATAATTTCATACCACCGTTTCCTTTCCATCACTTCTCTTCATTTCGTTTCCTTATCACGAAACTTTCAGGTGTGTAGTGTTGGCAGTGCCGAGCAGATGGCGCGGATGATTGCGCATGGTAACTGCTGTTCTCGACACTAGATGGCGTTTGACCGGCCTTGTTCTCCGTCGGGAGGGGGGGGGGGGGAGACGCTCGGTGCGACACCGGAACCGTGGTGTGATGACTGCTTGCCGGGGCCTGGCGCCGGGATGAAGAGATCTCAGCACTTGTTAGGGACTTCCGCGCGTCTCTAGATATGATTAGCGTGAAAAAAAAGAAGAAGAAACAATTACTCGGCTAGGTAACGAACGAGCTGGCTCCGTGGTAACGTGTTAGTCTGGTATTCGGAGGGTCCTGGGTTCGATCTTCGTCGTGCTGGTCACTCTCGCCTTGGGTCTTTTCGTGGTCTTCTGAAGTGGTTAGGTGAATGCTGGGGTCTGGTTCTTGTTATGGAGGGTATTCCAGCACCTCTGCCGCTGGCATTTTGTGCGTCAGACCCCGAGAGGAAGGATGAATGAGAGTATACTACAGGCGGCCAGAGCATTTCGCAGGCAGAGCTACTACGGTGGGTTCCTAACAGATGCAGGCACTTCTTGAGCCTTCTGAATTCCAGGTCACCCCGTAAGGCGCGAAACGATCCAGGTCTGGCTGTGTAGACTAGCCGACCGGAGCGCCTCCCCTCAGCCAAACACCGTATTTCCAGAGCGCAACTTTCACCGCAGCGCATCCTACCGCCGACTCTGGTGAAATTTTCAACCTGGAAAGACCGGATGGAGAGAATGAAATGAAAGGGAATGAAGTTCAAGGTATGTAAGGTAAATATCCTTCCCAGCATTCGCCTGAGTTATCCGGGAAGACGCCCGAAATAATCCTAGGTCCACAACGGGAACCGAACCCGCGAGCTCCCGAATGCCGGCCACAGACGTTACCACCTGAGCCATACCGCTGTGGTGATTAGTCGTCTTCTACATCGAATGTCTGTCCGTCAGTTACTTTAATCTGCTTTGTCGTCATATGTTTCAGGTTTGTAGGACCGGGCGACGGTGATTGGTGCGTTACGGCGGAACGGTGGAGTTTGTACTGTGTAAAGTTTTCTCGCAGACGCTTGGATGGCCGCCTGGTGCCCCTTCCTGGGAGGGAGCTCCTTGGTCTGGTATCAGGATTGGTATCTTAAGAACCTCTTCGTCATATCGTTCGGATCTGATTATCCTTCGAGTCTTTCCTGCATTCTTTGCTCCAGCGGCCATCTATATCAATCGCTGATTAAGTCTAATCCTACTCAGTTAGCCCACCCCAACCGAGCTTCGAGCTCAAGACCATTTGAATCTGAGGCAGACCTGATCAGTTCATGTGGTGTACACATGCAAATATGAACTTCGATCTCTGTTAGCAACTGCTTACTGAACTTGAGAACAGTTTAATTGCCGAGAAGAGTGAACCGCTGCGAACTGGCTAAATATTGCCGCTCCCCTAAACGGCATTTTCCACACAAATGTCATGGTCCATAGTTCAAGTGATGCATGACTGTAATTGATAACTATGCTTAATAATATGTAAACATATTAGAACTCACAATAAATTACTTTGCTACGTACAGTAAATAGGGGAAGTATGTATTGTATTCGGCCCAAAATTTCGATGTTGAGATTTCACCGGAAATATATGTTTTGAGGCCCCCTTAAATCCAGAAAAGGCATTTTTAAAAAAAGGTGTGAGTGTCTGTGAACAACAAAACTCAAAAACGAAAAGTCGGTTAAAAACCAAAGTCGATATTTAAGTTTAATGTCTTTCAAGGATGCAACAAGAAGATTTTGAAGAAAATAGCCCCACCCTAAACTACCCTTTACATGGAAAATTTTTTTTAAAAATTTGATTTTCTAGAAAATGGCTATAATGATTTTGATTAAAATGCCATATGTTTGAGATATTTGTATGACAAATGAAATGTATATCTCGAATTTTCTGTCTATAGTCTATGTAGTTCACTTTACTCTGGATGACTTTTGAATAACTCATAAACCGTAAGAGATACACAAAATCTTACTATACAAAATATGTAGATCTCGCTAAAAACACACAATTTATGTCTAAATAAATTTTTGTAGATGAACCAGTTTGGAGATATTCCTTGTTATTTGTGTCAGTTTCGGGAACCAAAACTTTCGTGAAATGGAACATTGTTGTTAATTTTTTTATATGTTAAGAGGGCAAAGAGAACGGAATCTCAAAGCTTTAAAAGATTAGAATATCGCTCAAAGACCATGTATTCTAATACTCCGCTTGCACCTACAGGGAAATAAGCACTAAAATAATTTGTACAAATGTTTATCTCAACTAACATGAAGATATAGGAATAGGAGTTTGTAAGAATGGTTAGTACAAGAGTAGAGAAAGTCATGTGAGTGCAACACATCAGATTTGTTGAAACATGTTTTCGTGTTCTTCACTTGAACTCTGGATACTTTGTCTATTGGGGCGTAGGACCTGACAGAACCAACTAGTACATGTATTTGTTTTTGATATTTAATATGTTGGTTAGTCTGCGAAGTAATATAACCTTTGTCTAATGACGTTTATGTGAGATATAAGCATATAACCAAAATATTGACAGGTGAAGGGGTTACTTTGTGATTTCGGACATTGTAACCCCATTATATGTTTCTGTTTTGCAGTATGCAAAAGTGAAGAAGCGTTATGAGGACATACAAGCAAAGGTGCACGTCCCGACCGTAATTACACGTAGGAAGCCTTAACCAAAGCGGTGCAATTGGTGCTAACGAAGAATCTCTCTGAGGAAAGCATCTCAGAGGTTTGTGATTCACTAAAC
Source organism: Tenodera sinensis (assembly GCA_030765045.1). Lineage (NCBI taxonomy): Eukaryota > Metazoa > Arthropoda > Insecta > Mantodea > Mantidae > Tenodera > Tenodera sinensis. The sequence goes on along the minus strand of CM060973.1, from coordinate 25,326,825 downwards.
ATTTGAGTTAAATTTTAGATACTTTGACTTGAGCATTAATAAGCTGCTTTATTTTATGTGCATGTACTGACGTTCATTTTCAGATACAATGTCCACAAAAACACTTTATGGATGAAGACGAAAGAGCTGCGAGGCTTGACCGACAAATCTGCAGAACTTCCTGGTCGGCGGCCTGTATTTACATAGGAGGAAGAAAATAGGTCCGTGGTTCACGCAATTGCTATGTCATCGTTTGGTTTTCCATTAACAACATTCGATCTACGTTGTGTGGTGAAAACATATCTGAACAGAACAAGGGGAAGGGTGTCCGTGTTTGAAAATGGCTGTTTTCTTGGAAAGGTTTGGGCACTATCCTTCATGAAACGTCATCAAGTTCTCTCTCAACGGTAACACATATAGAATGGGCTACTCAAAATGTGTGATACTAAGGTGAAGGAATCCTTACTAGGACGAAAGCATTTTCTTGAGGCTTTATGGCTGACCAAAAGTTCCTATAATGTAATGTAGCGTTTACCAGATTGTACAATGTTTTCAAAAAACCTTTCATGGCCGAAGTTTGTGAAAATAATTTTTCTTCTAGCTTTTCATGATGAAAGAACTTTCAACTACAATTTGTTTGTTGCTATTAAATATGTGGATTCTCGGATTATAAGAATGCATAGAGGAAGGCTGTATAAATATTATGCAACAGCCTATTTTGGGGTTCATTATGCATTCAGCAGCCGGAGAAGGAAAAACCTCAAAGTCTGTCTAAAAGTAAGCCCATCTTACGGTATTGGTATTGAAACATACGTTGAAATCCAGAGGAGAGTTGCATTTCTTACACAATGGAAGTTCGCAATGGGAAGGCTGCTGACAGAAAATATGGGAACACAGCTTATTGGCAATTCCTAAGAGTTCAACAGGGCCTATATTACACTAAACAGCAGACGAAAGTACCCCAGAAAGCAGTCCTGCCAACGTACATAATAAAGGCATTTCTAACCTCAAATATCACAGAGTTAAAGTAACATGCTTTTAAACGATAATAATGCTTGAACATCGTTACCACACAACACAAGAATGTAATCATCATCGACATTTCTTGTTCTACAATAATACTTTTGGATAAAATCCTTTCTAGCGCTAAATATCGTAATATACTTAATGCACTACTAAGTGGCGAACACATCAACTATAACTGCATATACTGCTCTAAAAGAACACAAATTAAGTTAATACGGCGTCTAAACAGAATCTTGTTTTAAAATCTATCGGTTGGCCTCTCTGCAACGCGGGGTTCTGTGGCAACATAACAGATGAAGTAACACCAGCTATGGCCGTAGCTTTACCATGGTTATATGCTACGAACAGTTGGCGGCACTAATACAACCTAACGGATGGAATATCACCAAATATAACCAGAATGCACCATAATGGGAGGAAATGTCAAGGTTTCATTTGGGGATATTTCAATAAGCTGTGGCTTGGACTTGGTATACTTCCAAGTAAATGAAGGACAGCATTTATTCCTTCTTCTGTACATTATTTTCATTACTTATATCTGATTCTGTATACACTCAGGTTACCAATATCACTGCTTTTGACCAGCACTTAAGAACCATTGCTAATTACTGTGTATAAGATTGTAACACTTCTACATCTATTACAAATGTATACTATAAATCTGTGCTGTTCCTTGAATTTTGCTCAAGGTTACAATATATTTTATTATTTACGCAAATAAAATTAAAATAACATATGCTACCATCTATTGAAGAAATCTCATATAGTTCCCATCTAATTTCCCAGCTGTTACAACAAACCACACCAGACGGAATCTGTTTTACACTTCCATATACAGTTCCTGTAAGAGGAATATTGAAGTCTCGATTCGTGTGTTATGCCATGCTCTTGCGTGTGCACTTTGACTGCTTTGTGGTTTGTTTCTTTTGTTCTTCAGTGTTTCCTTTCGTTAGTGCTGTGTGCCTTTCTGTTGTTTATTACCGGATTTGCGCTCATGGAATCCTCACATCCTCAATGCACCCACGGATGACAGTGCGGTACCGTGTGGTCAACTTTAGATTCAAATTAGTCAGAACCAAAACCGCCAGCACGCAATATTCATGCTCCAAGCTGGTGACATCGGAATTATATAATAGATACCACTGATGAGGTTTATCTTGAAGAATTGCAACAGCTATCATGTAGGGGAGTGGCGACCCCATCGCCCAGTGGGAAATCACTGCAAACAGCCCAATCCCTACCTCAAGAACTGAGGATTTGCCCGAGTACGCTGGGGATAAAACAGGAACCTTAAGCATTGGGCTAATACCCCACCTCAAGTAAAGTCAGATGCAAAAGGAAAATGTGAGCCTTAGAAGATCCGAGGTAAACCCCTGACGCCACGACAGTGGTAGAACAGTGATGAAGAAGACTATTATGTGAAACATTCCCGGTCTTCATCCATGAAGACCTTCTGATAATTGGCAACAACTTAAGTGCCCCATTCAATAGCGTGCTATATTGCACTCTCCTTTCGCTTTACCAATATAACACTATTCCAGCCTTCCAGTGCCCTCTGTTCTGTACAAACTGCGCATTTTGAAACATCTGTTCAACAATGATCTAAACCCCTGCCTTCGGAACACTTAACTACTGCACCAACTTACAATAGGCCTACCTGCACCACAACAGATGTTGAAATTGATGGTCTTCAATGCGAACACATTAGCATTACTCCCAGTAATGGAGCATAGAGCTTGTAAATAGATAAATATCAATTAGGGGAGCTATTTGATTGCAGAACCTTAAAAGCGAGGCACCAGCTGCAAATTTTACTGCTGCTCTGGCAAAGAGCTGCAGTTTTTGTACACATTCTAATAACGTTTTATTCACATAAGTAATGCTGAGAGTTTGGAGCAGTAATTAAGTATAGTTTCCAGTCATTGTTTTAAAAAGTACAAATAATGTGATGTTTATACAGCTGAAGTAACCACTGACTTTCAAGTCTTGATACTGTCTCCACGAGGAGCAATTTTAGAGTACAACTCTTCGATAGTATCACTACGTTGTTTAAGTGTGCCTAATTACTTACTCATTTAGGCAATTACGCCTGCTAGTGTGTTAAATGACGTGTGTGGGATTAAGAAAATTGTTTCCTGTGCAGGAAAGCCCATTGTAGATTAACATAGTTTTCCTGAGTCTTCGGAGTTCTCTACTAGGAAAATAAACCTGAAATACAACTATGCCATGACTGAGTAGAGTCCAAGTGTTTAGATAATTATAATAATTAAAATAGGTATACAAAAATGCAATAAAAGCATAAAAAGGCGCGGTAAATGTTAAAAAGACAAATTTTAAGTAATCATAATCAAATTATATTTAATAGTCACCACTTTTTCAAAGAGAAATTATAAACATTAAAGTAGAAAAGATGGTCACATTCCAAAGAAAAGGATTTCCAAGTCTTTTGAGTTCCCTGAATGTAATAGAAAAACTGAAAATAAGTAGAAAATGTTTAAGTTGATTTAAAATGCAAGTATTGCAACCTATATTCAAATATGCAACTATAAACACATCCTGAAAAGGCAGAATAGGCATCATAAAAACTTATTCTCTCACTTGCAAACGTTTCAAAATACCATTATGCCTGTATAACTTTTGATTTATACCCAGTGAAATAGCATTTTGCATAGCATTCGGACTTTTTTAAAACTATCTAATCATTATAATTTATTTTCATAAGCATTCTACTAATTATTTAAAGGTATTATTTTTATATTTTATCCTTTTTGTTTTCAGGCAGATATCTTTAAAATAAATAAGTGTAAATAAATAAATAAACATAGATGGATCAGCTGCACTCCATTTTTCGAGAGCAATCAGGAATTCCTTGTTTAACGCTCTAATTTGTCCTTCAAAGGCTGGCCAATCAATTCCAGGTTGATGTGGATTCTGCCGGTTAAAATCCACATCAAATAGATTTGCCAGTAGCACCTGGTGTCTTTTCCGAAGGCATTAGAATGTGTACTATTTCTATTTAAGAGTTCACTTTTGTATTTTCAACTTCGAGAAAATAACATTTTGCATATACCTATGAAAACATTTAGAATTAGCTTGTGTATTAAACTCAAATAAAATCATTTGGTGACTTAATGACAACGTTGTAGGTAACTTTTAAGTTTTCCGTATCCAGTAGAAATACTTGGAAGAGGTGCTGGCAAAAAACTGAAGGAAAAAAATTAATTTCTAGTTATCTGTTAATTTAAGCTGTTTAACCAAAGATTATTCTACTTTTCTACTATTTCTTTCCTTAGAAATTTTCGAAATATTAATTTGGGATAAAAAATAGATAAATTCCAGGCTAGATTACGCATAATGCTTTGCATCTGAAAAGCTCTTCTTCTTCGAGTGGTGCTACAGGCCCTTCTGGGCCTTGGCCTCCTTCAGCAGTTACCTCCATTCCTCTCTTTCTCCAATTCTTCTTCTCCATCCTCATATTCCCAATATACTCGTATGTTGAGCATCTCTCTGTATGGCATCCTCCCATCTCACTCTGTCTTATTATATGATCTGCCCATCTCATTCTCTTAATTTTAGCATCTTGGACAATGTTTATGTCTTTATATAAACTATACAGATCTTTATTCCATCTTATGCGCCAGAGCCCTCTTTCCTGTGTTGCTGTATAGTTCCTTCTTCTGCTTTGTATCTGATCAGCTCTCTCTTTCCAATAATTCCAACATTGCCCTTAACCCACGATAGACAAATATGTTTGGTATTTGGAATAATGCTCTTTTTAATTATATTTACAAAACGATTGTTATTATACTTGTATTGAATAGCTACAGGAGAGGCATTTTAAAGTACGATCTGCTTTTTATATTTGGAGGACCTCAAGATGCCAAAGTATTTCAGAAAGTGTATACTGTGATTGAATTATTTTCTCTTCGTGACGTGGCAATCCCACAAAAAGTATCCAAGTATGCTCTACTTGAAGCAAAGGGCACACTGCAGACCTTCGGGTCATGACCGGGGTTATAGTGACCATTTTGGGTTAAAATGAACGCGTGTGTAAGTAAGTGCAGAGGTCGGGATATCGACCTCTTGTAACCAGGTCATCGAGGTAAATAGTCAGGGTCAATGACCTCGATGTGGTCTCCAAATTGTTTTATCACGCTTCACATTGCCATGTGTTGAACTCAGCCGTGCCAAAGGCTCCCATTGTTTTTAATCTTTATGATCATTATGTATTAAAAATTAAATATATTTTGAACATTTCATTAGTAAGAACAATGCAGATAACTACTATCTTCCGAGAGATTAACATTTTATCAAGTGTATTAAATGAAAAAGCAGCTGCAGCAGGAGTAGTAGTAGTTGTAGTAATAGTGGTAGTAATGGTAGTGGTGGCAGTAGTAGAGTAATAGTAGTGGTAGCGGTGGTAGTGCTAGAGGTGATAGTGGTGGTGTTTTTCTTTTTAATCGGTAAGGGAAAAATCTTTGTTAAGACATCACTCTTTGTGGCGAGTTGTGTTTCCACCAACTAAAAACCCCTACCATCTACTCTTATAATCCTAGAACGCTTGAATAAACATACTTCAGCACGACAGCTGTGAATCTTACACTCGTGCATTCTAACCTCCTTCTCTTTTGTCTCCAGAATTGATTTTGCTAAACTTTAACTACGCTCCAAGACATCTAATTCTTGATCATAGCAGGGACTAATCAGCCGTGGTATCATTTCTAATTTCTCCTGTGCTTGTGATCTGAAATTTTCCCATTTTGAACATTGAATCTCCGTTCACGGTCCAAGTAAAAAAGGTCTGTGCTTTGGCATAATAACAAGCGAGAATCGTTGCCTATATTCCAGTGTCACCACATATGCATTTCACTGCACCGCGTTACTTTTGTTGCTATTCTCTTGCATTTATCATACCGACTTACGTTTGTATTTTACATTTGTGTTTAACCAAGTCAGATAATAATCTTAGGTATCAAATGGCTGAAGCAGATCCAGAACCATCAGCATCAATATAATCCCACAATAACCTTTTACTTCAGCCGCTGGCTAACTTGAAAAAAACAATTGCGGAAACTACAACTCATAGTACCTACGAATGCGTAAAATACATGAAAAGTTCTCTCACCGTCTTCGATAACAACGCCATCTGAGAGCTCAAATAGTGTACAAATAGTACTTTGATTCTTAATTATGAAAGAGATGATTCGATCAGACTTTGGAAGTAAATATTATCGCACTTTATTTTCCTCCTCGGTTAAAGCAGTATATTTAACCCCTGGCAGCAAACTTTCCTTGGATTGTGTTTTAAGCCAGCTTTTGTTGTGTTCTGCGTACAAACAGTTAAATTTCTTACGTTACTTAGCGAGTAAACGAAATGATTTCATCAGAAGAATGTCTCCACCAAGAAGCTGAAACTTGATCATGAATCTCCGCTCACTTCTCACAACAGATTCTTACCGGGCTTGTTTACGAAAAGATAAATTTCCAGAAAAATCCGTGCTGCGTCACTCTTGCCTGTTTAAGCGAATGCGGTGGTGAGAGAGGGTAGTTCTTCGGAGTCGTTTAGTATTGAATGAGACAGCTGTTAGCAGTTAGTTTTAAGTGTGTGTACAGTCAGCATTGAGAGAGGCTGAGTATTGTCAGAGACAGTTGTAAACACTCAATGGTCGCGTAGGAGTTGTTTTGTGTGAGGCTGTTTTTAGTTAAGCCTGTTTGAGGAGTGTGAGTGTACCAACGGAAGCATTTGTAAGACAGAGAGGACAGCTAAAAGAACGTGAAATAGATTAAGATTACGAGAAGACAGAGCAGTTGCGAGTTGCAAGGTCACGACGAATTGTAGATTGTGTTAACGATGATAGAATAGAGCTTTGTAATTCAGTTAGAAGGAAAATAAAGTGACAGAAAAATTTTATTATACTGGTGTCAGAAGTGGGATTTGTCACACTGTCATTTGTTGTACTATTTTGGATTTTTGGGATAATTATTTACAATGCACAACTATAAAATGGTGGAAATGGAATAGTTGTAAACTTGCTACTATTTTAAATTATTTTCTATTTTAATCTTCGAAGTTTCGTGTTGATGGAGTAGAAATTATAGCAAAACATATCTTTCCTACATACATCGCTTTACCTTCGTGTGTAGCAAGTATCCCATGCAATTATGAACCTGGAATAGTGAGCCATTAAAATAAAATGTTAATTACTTGTGCAGCGAGAAGGTCTTCGTGTCTAATTGTAGCTTCAAACCACCAGCGCAGTCATGCTCAAAGAGCAATTTTAAACGCATATCCGCAATGAGCAAGGATGCATAGTTCACGACCCATAATATCCGGTTTATTAATGTCTGGGAACAGGAAATATATTGTTAACACTTTGTGACGCATGTGTTCGAAAATATATTCAGCTTTAAGGTGCCATACTCATTTCAGTCACTGAAGTTCCCAATAATCTCGAAGAAGAATTAATTCTTAGTTTTCTGCCCAGTAGTAGAAAATGTATTGAGTTCCACCCAAAAATATATACTTCACCGGAACTACACCATTGAGGTTCTTGAATTAAAAAGAGCTTTAAAAAATAGGTTCATATACATATGCATGTCCCTATGTGCGAGTATCTGTGTCTGTGAACAACATGACTAATGAAATGTTCCCTAAATACCAAACTTGGTATTTAAATGTTCAAAGATGCGACACTAAACTTTACAAGAAAATCTCCCAAACTACCTTCACATGGCAACTTTTAAAATGTTTGATTTTATTAAACACGGCTCTAATCTTTTCAGACCGCCTCCGTAGTTGGTAGCGTGCTTGCCTCTGGTGCGGAGGACCCGGTTTGATCCCTGGCACCAGCATGGGGATTTTCCCCCCGCTGGGAGATCTGGAACGGGTTGCACTCAGCCTCGTTATGTCCCGGAGGGTCAATTGAGGAGCTACTTGATGGAAAAGTAGCGGTCCCATATCGCGAAGGACGCACAGCTGGCGTGGAGGGTTCGGCAGCTGACCACGTCCCACCCTCTAGTACTGCACCCCACAAATGATGCCTCTAGTGGGCAGAGGTGGAGGACGCAGCGGCTAGGTGGCAAGTCTTGGCCCTTCATGGGCTGTTGTGCTAGAGATTGTTATTATTATTATTATTATTATTATTATTATTATTATTATTATTATTATTATTATTATTATTATTATTATTATTATTAACCTTTTTACTTTTTCTACTACATAAGTAGAGGAAGTATTATGTTCCACCCAAAAATTTGATGTCGAGATTTCACCGGAAATATGTTTTTGAGGCCCCCTGAATAAAAAAAAAGCATTTTAAAGAAAAAGGTCCGTGTGTGTGTGTGTGTGTGTGTGTGTGTGTGTGTGTGTGTGTGTGTGTGTGTGTGTGTGTGTGTGTGTGTGTGTGTGTGTCTGTCAGTCTGTGGACAGCATACTCAAGAACGAAAAGTCGGCTAAAAACCAAAGTTGGTATTTAAGTTTAATATCTTTCAAGGATGTGAGACGAATATTTTGAAGAAAATTACTCCACGTTAAACTGTCCTTTACATGGAAACTTTCGAAAATTTTGATTTTCTTGAAAATGACCCTAACGAGTTTGGTCGCCGCCGAGCCGCCTCCGCTCTCCATATGTCTACTATTTCTTCATCTAACACGTTCCTCCCGGAGGTATATGCCCAAAAGATCCCTTGGGTTCGAGGTATTAGGGTTCCCTCCACTACGTACCTTCTATCGTAACCGTCGAAGTTCAACCCACCTCAAACTGTTAGCTGCAAGTGAATATTGAATTGGAAGGGAAATTCCTAAAATAGCGACACCCCGACACTCTTGGTGGCCTTGGCCTACACTTAAAACCCTTTGAGATTGACAGAACATCTTTTCTCTGTCAAATGGCAATGATCAGAGTTTGGGAATAGCGATGACGTATCAATGACTTTGGAATGAGTATTCTTCCAATTCTAGCTTTTGGTTGGTAAATATAGTGAATTTTATGTAACCTAAGATGTTGAAATGGTAACCTATAGTAACTAGGGAAAGTATTGTATTCGACCTAAAATTTCGATGTCCAGATTTCACCGGAAATGTTTTGAAGACCCTTGAAACCAAAACAAGCATTTTTAAATAAGTCCGCGCGCGCGTGTGTGTGTGTGTGTGTGTGTGTGTGTGTGAGAGAGAGAGAGAGAGAGAGAGAGAGAGAGAGACCGCGAACAGCATAACAAAAACAAAAAGTCGGTTAAAAATCAAAGTTGGCATTTAAATGTAATATCTTTCAGGGATGCCACACGAAAATTTTGAAGAAAATTCCGCCACCCTAAGCTACTCTTTATATGGAAAAGTTTTCGAAAATTTTGATTTTCTCGAAAAATGACTAACGATTATTATTAAAATGCCATATGTTTAAGATATTTTTTATACCAAATGAAATGTATATTTTGAATTTTCTGGCTACAGCCCAGTTAGTCGTGTTTACTCTTGATGACTTTTGCATAACTGGTAAACCGTAAGAGATAGGCCAAATCTTACTGTACAAAAATGTATATATGTAGATCTCGTTAAAACATACAATTTAGATGAAATATTTTTTTTATGAAGTGAACCGTTTCGGAGATATTCCTTGTCATTTGTGTGATTTGGAATACTTATACTATCCACAAAAGGAATTATGTTTATAACTTAGCCGTGCAGAGGGAAAAAGGATTCTATTGCTCAAAGCCAACTTTATTCCCATATTCCCCTTGCACCTACAAAAAATGAGCAATAAAGATAATTTCTACAAATGTTCATTTCGATTAAAATGAAGAAGATAGAGGAGTAAGAGTTTGTAAGAATAGTTAGTAAAAGAGTAGAGAAAGTCATGTGAGTGCAACATATCACATTTTTATAAAGTAATGAAACACAACATTTCAATAAATTTTGCTTTTTCGCTGAAATAAAATACATCTATCGCGAAAATTTGCAGTGAAAATATTTGCAATGTTAGCTGTTGTTATCGTCATATTGTAAAGAAAACACTTTTGTTATTAATTAACAATTTGTCGCTACCACCAAATGCTTGTCTCTAATAAATGGCGCTGGGGGGTATTTACAAGTAATAACATTGCAGCTTCACAAATGAAACGCAATCAGAATGTCGCAGTAGCTCCAAACATTTGGTGTAACGAATTCATTTACGTATTCCACGTGCGTCATTTCTCCTTTCGTTGTTTATGAGTCATTACTTTCTTCATTGTGTATTTGTATTACGGTGCAGTAATTTACATGGCCTGAATCCCTTTACGACGTACTCGCGGTCTGACATTTCCATAAACACTAAAACAAATGAACGCTTGAACTGCATGGCGATTCGGGCGTGCTTTCGTGGCTTCTGTTCAGGGGCCCAGGTACGCAGCAGGGGCGTAGCTTTGGGGGACGCTAATACCCTGAGCGTTACCCTTATTTTTCTATGTTTGTTTTCTATTTATTTTGTGATAGCTCTAACGCAGGACAATTACTTTAATCAATCATTTAGCACTGATTTTTTTCGCAGATCATACTGTTGAGCAGCTATAAAATTTACAAGTCAATCCGTTCCGTTCTAAAATAGCAGCGTACGCTGAGATGAGTCAGCGTTTCACTGCCTGCATGTTATATGGCTAGGACGACCTCCCCGCAAACCCCTCACCTATCTCCTGCCTGCCCTTCTCACTTCGGTGAGCCCCTTACAAACCCATCTGTATACGCTAGCGTTAGCCGTATGCTATAGCGTGGTTCTGACTCCGGAGTAGGTATTGTTGAGGTACTCTCAATTGTGTTTCTTTGTGAATAAAATTGCTGTACATAAACTCAAAGTGTGTGTGATATGTCCATAATGAGTGACATACCATACCAGCTGAGACGTTTTCTCTCATTTATTTTTTCGAATTTTGGGAAATGAGTTTGTTTTCGTTTTTTCGCACTATATGACTTGCGCGCGCACGTGTGTGTATGTGTGTGTACACTTCACTATTTTGATAACCAAGAGTTTCACTTTATTCTTTTTTGTAATTTAACAATTATTCACAGGAATGAACTTAAAAGAAAATGGGAACTAATCTTTATATTCAAAATCGCTGGAATTTTTCACAAAATAAGCTAATTTCACTTCAATTTGCACTCATCGCTAAAATTCGCTAAAACAATTGATCAACATCACACAATTTGGAAAGATAATGGAAAATCGCTTTAACATGTTCCCCTAGTTATAGCGTTCCCATCTTTTTGTTTCACACTAAGCCACTGGTACGTAGGGAGGGGCTTCAGGGCCCTGAGGTTGTAGACTAATAGCCAAACGGTGCAATCTGATTTGTTTTTTGTAACTCTTTTATACTTGGAGAATAAAATGTTAATAAATATGTAAATATCGTAAAATACTATATCACATTCACATTGTAGTGTGTGTGTGTGTGTGTGTGTGTGTGTGTGTGTGTGTGTGTGTGTGTGTGTGTGTGCGCGCGCGCGCGTGCAGGGTAATCTTAACCCTCTATTGCAGCGATGTCCAATCTTTGCGAAAGAGGATAGGTTGGATTTACCTCCTTCCACTATAGGTGAATATTGCCACTATTCGCACACGTGCATTGTGTTGCAGTGGCGGGTTGGTTACATGTACGTTGCATTTGATTTATGAAAGCACTTTCAAATCGTATGCGATAAACATTTGTTCATGAGTGACTTCTTTGGTTCTGCTTACGTTTAAGAAATCTATCAAAATTTGGCGACAAAGTCGAACTGCTAGCCATAGGTGTTCTATGGTTAAAACTTGGCCAAATCTTTTTTCCCCGTTCCCAAGGCCCGGGAAAGATTCCCGTTAGCTGTGAACATTCCCATTTGAATGCCTGTATTTCAACTTTCTCGTTCTGGTTATCGTTACGTTGCCGTGGTAGTGAACCAGCCTATTGGCAAAAGTTAGCACAAAAAAGGAAAAACAAATATGTTGTGTTGCACTCTTGTACAAACTATTCGATCAAATTGCGTACGCTTTCACTGTCGGTGTCATAAAATACAGAATGTGTATTCGGGCTTGTGGGCCGTGGTCTAGTGGAAATTCTTCTTCCATGCGTTTCGTTCGAAACTGCGTTGACCATCATCAGTACTCTGCTACTTTCCGCGAACGTGTGTGTGTTGTGTGTGTGTGTGTGTGTGTGTGTGTGTGTGTGTGTGTGTGTGTGTGTATGTGTGTGTGTGTCTGTGAATAGCATAACTCAAAAACGAAAAGTCTTATAAAAACCAAAGTCCGTGTTTAAGTTTAATATCCTTCAAGGATGCGAGACAGATTTTGAAGAAAATTCCTCTACTCTAATCTACCCTTTACATAGAAAAATGTTTATTTTTTCGAAAATGGCTCTAACGATTTTGATTAAAATGCCATATGTTTAAGATATTTGTATAGCAAACTAAATTTATATTTTGAATTTTCTGGCTATAACTCACGTAGTTCTGTTTACTCTTGATGACTCTTGCATAACTGGTGAACCGTAAGAGATAGACGAAATCTTAATAATGTAAGACTTAGAGCTTTCACGGCGAGCGTTATTAATCAAGGCTTCACGGGTGACCAGGCGTGTCAGATTTAAAAGCATCGAACTTTCGGCCATTGTAGACTCCACGGTCTTCTTCAGGATCAAAAGAATGCACAGTCTTCCTCTCGGTCTTTTGATCCTGAAGAAGGCCATGGAGTCTACAATGGCCGAAAGCTCGATGTTTTTAAATCTAACACAGCTGATCACCCGTGAAGCCTTGATTAGAAATCTTATTATACAAAACAGATCTCGTTAAAATATACAATTTATGTCCAAATTAATTTTTTGTGGGATGAACCATTTTGGAGATATTCCTCGTTATTTGTGTGACTTGCAATACTTTGTTCACTTTTTATATCTTAGCCGTGCAAAGAGAACGGAATTTCAAAGCTTTATAAGATTTGACTGTCGCTCAAAGTACACTGTGCTTCCAAATTCCCCTTGCACCTACAAGAAAATGAGCAGTAAGATAATTTCGGCAAATTTTTACCTCGGCTAACATGAAGAAGATAGACGAACGAAAGTTTGTAACAATAGTTCAGACACAGAACACAGTTCAGAGTAGAGAAAGTCACGTGGGTGCAATACATTAGGTTTTCAAAATCAGTCTCTGTTCCTGAATAGCAATGCAACCTTCAGATCGCAGCACTGTACTGTGAATATATGGCGGAAGCAATAACAGAATATCCAACATAAGAAAGCTATTTTTTTAGGCAAGTAAGGATCCGGAAGAACATTTTTCAGTTAATATAAATACCATAATAAAGTAAATTGTAATTTGATCGTAGTGGTTCAATTTATCTAGCACAATCTAGCATATTTAATTTCTCCGAACAGATTTACTCACAAATTACGGAAGGCAGAAGAATGTCAATGTTGGCTAATGATTTGAACTTTTAAGTGTGTGCGGGTTTGATTTCGAAGCTGTTGTGGATAATAGATTTTTAAGGATTTTTGTGATATAAATGCCGTAAAATGCGTAACGATTGAAAATGTTATGTTTATTCGTCTCCGGTTGAAGGATAAAATCCCTTTATGGTTAACGGAGGAATTAATTCAATGGTTAATATTACAATGGCATACCGACGAAGGTACTGGATACAATTTTCTGAATGAAATATTTATAATTTGCTCGTAAATCCTATATATGTGGAGAATGTTACAGATTGCGCTTCTCTTTTCGATCGAAACCTGCTCAACCTGCTGTTCAAACAAGAAAAACACATGTTATTTCAGCCGTTATTTGTTTTTGTTTATCTCGTGACATGTAACATCGTTTTGATACTTATTGATTTCAGAGAAATGGAAAATGTACATAACATAGTGGAAAATGGGTTCCTACAGTTAGAAAGATGCTGGGCTGCAGAAGAAATAACTAAAGAATATAGAGAAGAACGACGAGAAGTAATAATAAGAGATTTGGAGGTGAATATGAATGTATTATTTCCACAAATAAGCTTAGAATAAAACATAGTTGTCTCTTATGACACTATAATCCTCTTTCTTTAGTAGGTTTAAAAAGGCAAGACTCTTTGTCAGTCATAGGAAAGAAAGAAAAAAGTAATAATAAATAAATGGTTGCATAGCTGTAACTAATAAGAATTAAGGTTATAATGGATTTTCTGGGCCTGCAGAGTTAATCTCGCTTATGACCTCTCTTCTGAACAACTCAATTTCCCCACCACAGCTTCCAAATACACCCATCCACATTATTATTTGTTTATTTTTAAGGACTAGGATCAAGAAAGGTTCATTTGCATGTGACATAAATGTGTGTAAATACATGTTTATTTTAAAGGAACAAATTAACAACAATGTACATCAATAAAGTGATAAATGAAACATTATTTGACTTTTCTCACATTTAATATCTGTAGATTTATTAGTTATTTATTTTAAACGGCAGTGAAAGGTTCATTTGCATGTTAAATGAATAGCTAATCTTATTAATATTCCATTTATTTGCTCATGACCCCTGTGGTATGTTAATCCTGGGATTTGTATTACTTTGGGTTATTACATTAAATTCATAAACACATTCACTGTCTCATTCATATTTCCAGACTCTAGGGAGGTTGTGAAATAATCCTGGCTAAAGAAAAATTCCCACCCTTCAGCTGAGAACTGCAACCAACATCCTGGCATGTCAATTTATTTTTATTTTAAAGGAATGGGACAAGGAAAAGATAGATCAGACATCAAGGAAATACATTGTAATTTGATTTTGTAAGAAATGGGGCAAGGAAAGCATAATTTGGACGCAAAAGAGCAGTACTTTATTTCCTTCTTTGGTAATTGTTTACAAAATCGGCCGCTCAAGAAAACAAATGAAACAATGTAGTGTAATGGATGCAGTTTTTATTGCTGATTACGATTTTGAAAGTCGTATAGTGCGCTGAAGCTTCGTTTTTTATTTATGAGCAAATTATGTACTTACGATGCAGCAATTTTATTTCGCTTATGCAGCGGATATTTAGGAAATAAATGTTTATCAACGACTATAATATATGCTAGAATGATTGATTAATGCATTTACGTTGAAATTGTTATTGCTGATTACAATTTTGAAAGTTTTATTTGGCGGTCAAGCTTTGTTTTTGTTTACCCTGTGTTAGGTTAGGTTTAGTGTGTGTATATGAGTGGGGTGACAGGGTCCTGTGTTATCGAAATATTCACAACTTGGGCTGTGTTTATGACACAATTTCATCATCTAGTTTATTTTTAATATATTCAGTTTTAATGCTATATGTTTGATGCTCTTTATAAAAGTACAAGTTTTACAGGCAGCTGGCCCAGATAGTGATGTCATAAACATATTGGAATTATGTAACTTACCTGTTGTCTTTTTCAGAAAATATATTCAATATTTTTACCAAATTGTTCATATTGTGGTTTTTATAGAAGTATTAAAATTTTCATATTACACACTGAATTCAAACTTATGACATACTAAAATGAGCATTTTCTGTTATATAATAAAAATAAAAAACAAATTAAGTAATAAAAAAGAAAAAGCAAATTCAATAATATGTCTGTTGTAAAATAATATTAAATACTGAGTGGCATACTTCAATTGGTTAATTGAAGAACCTTTTTATAGTCCATCCTTGTTCAGAAGAGATTTCCACTCTTTCTGATCTTGACAGGTTCTGCTGTATGATGTATAGACATTCCGCTCATCCTCAATGTTGCATTTCATATCCTAACTCATTTTTTAAAAATTTTGAACAAGTTCGAGTTTGCATGTCACCCTCTCATTTAGGAATAAGTTGGCAACCGTGTTGCTGAGTAAACTGACTTGTTCATTATTCTGATATTTTATTCCAAAGACACTTTCAGACTATCAAAGAAATTGATTTTTATAACATAGGGAAAAAAACCTAGTTTCAAGTGAGAGGTAGGCCAAGCAAAATGTTACACTGGAAGTGTTTTAATAGATTGATATTATGTTGCAGAATTTCTTCATACAAAAGGTAGAGGAAGAAAGACAACATTTAATTAAACAAAAAATTCTAAGTGTGAGGAATGAACTGATGCAATGGTGGAACAAATGTTTCTTCAACGAGAATGAAAGACTAGAGTTCGAGGAATTCACCTCAGAAGATTACAGCCAGCATCTTCTGGATCGTCACTTAGATGAAATCCATACTCTGAAGAGATACTACAACAGTAACAAGTATGATGCTCTAATAATTAAAGATTTTCAGACTGATTCTAAAATTAAATTAAATTGTGTTCTTAAATAGTTTTGTTAATATAGGCCACAAATATTGTTGGCACTATTAGAGAACTCGGTGAAAACCATATGCATCATTCTCGATCAGTATTTGAGTGGGCCAGTTTGACATTTGATTGCATTCAACATGGTTTTTCAGTGTATTGACAATGACCAAAGTTAAACATTGTAGGTGATTATGGTCAACTTTGACAAAGGGTGCTGGACCAATCAGTTTTGTTAATTCTGTCAAGAAAATGATTGCCTGTTTCAATTTTCTTGAAGGTATTGTGGGTAACATAATGTCTTCTTCCAATGGTCTTCCGTTGGTTCCTGTTTTATCAACTGCATTTGTTCCGCCGTGATGGTGTACTAACTCTCACCTTCCCGCTTCCAAAGCTGACCAGCAGAAGGCGTATGTTCTTCACTCATTTTCTGATTAAATGCAATTAATTACTTTGTATTAATTTTGTTGCAGTTCTACATGGTACAATAACACATTAAACATACCATTGTTACATAATACAGAGAAGATTCAGTAGTTTTTGTTACATTGAGTGAACCACTTTGTAGCCGATGTAGCTTGTAACACGCGGCATCAGCCAATGAACGTACACCTTGATTCTATTTGTACACATGCTTCTGTTTACATCACGACCAATTCTTTCGGTGAAACCAGTATAGTTGGGTGACTTGACTTCTGTTTGCTGTAATTATTACTTCACTACCAGAAGTTATTGGTGTAATGTATGATTTGTAAGTTTTGTTGAGTGTGTCCTGAGAGCTTCCCCATTTTGTTCCTGCCACCCTTTTTGGGAGTGGTAGTCTTTGGTTTGCTTTCTCTGCTTTTTCTTCTATATGTTTAGTTCATTGTGGTTTATTGTGTTGTGGGATTCCCTGGTCTTTTGCAGTCTCCCTTTGTTGTAATTGGTTGTTATTGATTCTAAGATTGAATCAATGTTGTTTGTGCTGCATTGTGAAGAGTTCGTAGCTTTTTTTTGTGTGTGTTTATTTCCCTGTTGTTTTTTGTCCATTCTTCTATGGAGTGTAGAGCTTTGGTGATATTGTTGAGGATTTGCTTTTGATGTTTCGTGCTTTTGACTGACGTACATATGACTGTCATCAGCAAACATGCAGCATTTAATGTTGTTAGGTAGGCATTTAGATAGATCTTTGATATATATGTATGTGTGTGTATTAAATAGTGTTGGGCTTATGTTTGAAGCTTGGGGGAGGCCTACTTTTGTTTGTTTGAATTTAGGAGTCACATCATTATATCTTGTGCTAAAAATCTTTTGATCCAGCTTAACATTTTGCCTGTTACATTTATTTTTTCAGTTTCTTTATTAGCTTTGACCTCCACAATGTGTTGAGTGCATCTTTGTAGCAGCTTAATAGCTGGGTGCGCCCTAAAGCCCTACTACTACTACTTAATGGCTGGAACACCCTCCTGGTAAGCGAAGGGTCTGTGGTTTGGGTCCCAATTGGGGCATTGAATTTTTTGGTTCCAATCCTACCTCTCAAACATTGCTCACTCACGGCTTGTGTGTTTAAAAACACCAACAGTAAGTTTGTTGGCATAAATAAATAATAATTACCATCTGAAGGTTATTTAATCCTGGGACATAGAGTACTTGCGATAGTAAGTTACAATTGAGGTAATTGTCTCTGGAGACTCCCTTTGTGGTTTTCCAGGAGAAATATGAATTTGTTGGAGAATTCAATGTCATTCTGGCAGTTTGTCACAGTAGCTTAATGGTTGGAGCACCCGCCTGGTAAGTGGAGGATCTGTGGTTTGGGTCCCAGCTGTGGCATTGAAGTTTTTGGTTCCAATTCTACCTCTCAAATGAATTTAAACTAGCTTACAACTGGGTAAACAATAATGACATGTTGAGAAAATGTCTTTTTTGTTTAAGAGGTCAATACAGCTAGGCAATTACCATACTGTTGCTCCATTTGAGATTTTTTTCCTCGGACCTAAGACTTTGTTTTTTAACATCTTCCAGGACAATTCTGGAGTTAGTCAGAAAACACCAGGAAATGTGGCAGCGTGTGATGGATGTGGAGAACCAGCAGTACAACCCTGAAAGGCTGTTCCAGAACCGTGGTGCTCAGTTGTTACAGGAAGAGAAGGACAGGAAAACAGCCCAGAAGGTGGAGGAAATTTATAATCAGTGGTTGCATGGAAATAAAAGTAATAGTATTAGTGAATGGTGTTTATTTCTCAATATAAAATATTATTGTTCATGTTTGCAGAATATTAGGAATGAGTGCTGTATCTGAAGGCTAATACAGGGTGGAAGGGTAGTCATTACATTCCTTTTAATATAATCTTTATAGAAGTACTACAAACAAAAATGTTGAATATAATTTTGTTCTTTGATCAGCCAATTTCGAAAAAGTAAATGGTTTTTGGTCCAAATTGGATGGGTAATTCCACAAGAATGTACAGTGATAATAGTTTTTTACTTGTAAGACTTTCGCTTTTGTGAAATGTTTTGGGAGCAAATGCTTGTGATTGGTCTACACTCGCACAGTAAACACGGAAGGACAAGGGTGTGTGTTTATGTTCTCAAGACTGTTTGTTTATATGCTGAGCTAGGAAAAGTTACACCCATGCAATCTGCAGTGTTGCCAGCTTGTTTTCGACTAAACTAAAATATCTCCATAGGAAATGATCAGAGACAAAAATGTAAGATACAAAATGTGTTCCAAATACCAAGATATACCACTGGTTTAAATTAATGTAAAGACTTCCCTTCCACCTGGTATGTCTCAGTTCCATTTAGTACACACATACATTGTTTTTACCGTGTTTTTATGGAAGAGATCTGAAAACATGACTCCAGTAAAACCTCTTGATAAAGCCAATATTGTATTTCAGGATTTGCCACGCTTAGAGGAGCAAATTAAGAAGCTCACAGAAACATTTGAAAGGCAGAACAGAAGGCCGTTCCTTGTATATGGCCAAAGATTCTCAGAAGTTATTAAAACACAAAAGGAACAACACAAAGAAAATCAGAAAGCATTAAGGAGTGCAAGGGTAGGTAAAGTTAATTTAAAATGTAATCTTTGAAGGTCTTATATAATTATGCATGCTTTGAATGGAAAATTAGTAAGATTATTTTGTACACCTGCTAATAAAGAACTGAGGATAGAGAAAGTCAAGAGTGTAACACAATTGAGTTTTACTTCTCTGCTATGTATACATAGCAATTAGGGAAGTATCATATTGCGACCTCTTGAATGTGAGGCAGATGCGCTACCACTAGGCTACAGAGGTGGGCTATGATGAAGTTATAATAACAACAAATTGTCTTCATTTTTTAAAAATATTGATGTGAGGTGTCAAAACTATTCGAGTCAAGATCTTCGTGATTTTTGAAAAAGTTAAATTCACACTTCTCTTGTAAATATTCTGGAATATTTATGATATGATCGCACGTGACAAATATTTTGCGATATTTTACTAGTGTCTTTCGGCAATACAGTTCAGTGCTATTGTTTGCCAATAATATCCCGCTATAATCAGTCATGCAAATATACATCCATCATATTTCAATAGTCCTTATCGGGTTACTTGTTTATTCCTCTTAGTTATGTACCTAACAACTGCTGCTTATTGATTATCTATTGTTATTGATTGTAACGTATCGATCATAAGGAGTTATGATCAATCTTGGGCATGTTTTATATAATTAGGATAGAGGTTGAACAATATAACTTTGATATCTACATTATGCAGGAAATACACAGATATCAGGCGGTTACAACTTGACATATCAAATACTGATGTAAATCCTCTCATTGAGTCATTTGGACTTATAATTCCTGCCACAGTATCAATCTGAATTTGGGCTTAAGGCACTAGAGAGGTCAGGCATGTTTCTGAATTACCCTTATAGAAATGTATTGCAAAGTTATATATTTGTGCTGCATTGTGCAACTTTTCAGATATAACTGCTTTCTTTGCTGAAAATTAAATATGGCTGTTAACTTCTTACAGAAAAATTGCAACCAAAATGAAGTGCCATCTGCAGTTAAAACAGTTAAGAAGACAGCACTACCTAGCACAGCCAAAAAAGTGCCAAGGACTGCTTCAAAGCCAACTCCTAAGTCATCCATACCACTTAAAAGAACAGGAGCAAAAACCGCTCCTAAGCGGAAGCTTTCACATGGTTCTACACCAACTTCAGCACCATTTCATAAGATTGCAAAGGTGAATGGTTTGCCGAGGTCTACTAAAATTGATCGACTACAGAATATCAGGCCAAAGAAGGTATGTGAAAATTTCTTTTGGAAGATGGCAAAACCTCATGTTTTTGGTTGAAAAAGTATCAAGTATGTCAAACATCAAATTATCTTTAATGATTACAGTTGGTTGTACAATAATAAAATTTATAAATGTGTAATAAGAACTTAAATAATTCCTTTTTTGAACACTGCAGTCTAACAATTGGGAGCTAAAGCACATAGTATAGGATTCTTTCACACAGGTTACCAGTGTTTTAATTTTTTACTTGTCTTTTCTCCATTGATGTCAATGAACATGTTTACTTTCTCTTTGTACCCATCTTGGGTAGAAGAAATACTCACTCAAAAGTTCAGTATCAATACTTCACTGAAAATATACATTTGAGCTTCCCTGAATCCAAGGTACATGTGTGCATGCATTCTTTTTTTATTTATTGAGTAATATCAGCATGCCCCATAACACAAGCAATATTAGATGCTTTAAATTTGCAATATTACAATTTTAAGTAATACATTTACAAATTATTGATACTTTAAATACAGAACAATACAATTTGAATTCTAAATTATGGTACAAATCTTAAACAATTTTTACATTTCCCTGATTATTGTATATGATGAATTTATTTTCATTTATCTCATATACAAATTTGTGAAATACCCTAAGGTGCTTGTTCGTGAGTTAATTGTTAGAGGTTGGCCAACTTCCTCCATTATTTTTTATTTCCTTTGTTAGGATTGTAACAAATGCAGAAGACCATTTACTGCTAATGACACTTTACCTACTAGTCGGTTAGCGTAGCACTAACGCTACACTTAGATCATTTTTGCAGAACCTCAGAGCAATAGAACTTAACCATTGAATCGAATCACAACTGAACTGTCAGATTATAACTTGCACGAGCTGCACTGGAAAGATTCACAGTCACTGGTTACTGAAAGCTTTGTAAATGTTTAACTGTCCCACTCGGTGCTCCACAGCTCCTTATATAGATCCGTGCAGAATGGGAAGGTTTTGGAAGTGGAACACTTGCAACTGCCAAAAAAGTAAAGGTCTTGGTGTCAGAACAGCACACAATAGCAGTTGTTTCCATGTGCTGTATTGTCTGGTTGAGGGATGGGTCTTTGGCACATGTAGGCACAGGGTCTCTTCTCTGGTGTAGGTAATGGCTGGATTGCTGCATGCCAATCCTCACAGTGACACTACGATATTTCTTCTTCCTCTTCTGTTGCCGAATCTGAAAACTTCACAAATTTTGTAGCATCTTAACTTCCTCCACATTTCTATTAACCTCTTCTTCTCTGTCAACCATTTCTGTACCTGTGTTTCTTACTAATGGTGCTGTTTTTATTAGAATATTTCGCTTCGGTTTGAGTAATGACTATTATTTCTCTCAGGGCGTGGTACTAGATGGAATGAATAAACACTCGATGTTACTTCACTATAATATATGACTTTATTAACACTTTTTCTCGTCTTTACACTTTCGTCGCACCAATTTATATTGATAGTCTTTCCAGTTTTTTAACAACTTTAGAACAAAAGCTTCACGAAAGTTTGGTCAATTTTCTACTCACATCCACGCACGTTATAAAAACACGTCTTCTCATATCAAACACACAGACGCTATTAACAAATTCCAGCGCCACATGATGTTACCTTTCTATTGTTACATCCGCGTATGCGTTCATCAAATAGTTCCTGTATTGTTAGGGAAGCGATCTTTAGCCATTCTCCCTTCGCTTTTAATATTGAACACATATAATTCTTTTATTTATACATATATATTAAATTTAAATATGGAACTTAACATTTATGACGTCTTTAAACAAAATTAATTTTTTGTAACAATGAACAATAGCAACATGTTTTTGCTACTCAACTAACTCGTATCAACACCAAAAATAAATTACATTTTCAATAAATATTTACATAAATGATTTTCTTTTGGGGTCTTACAATATTCTGTCTCACTAACAATCTTTCCAATTCAGTCAATTCTCTCATTGCATTATCGGTTGTTTCCCCTGTTGCCATGTTCCTTGTTCCCTTCTTCCTCTCACTTATGAGCACTGTCACAAGACACATCCATCTCCTTCCACTACTGACTTAGAACTCCATACTTCATATAGGAATGGTTATAAAAAAACAATTAAGTAGATTTTTTTAAGAATCACCCAATAAACTTGTGCTACATCTGTGGGGAGTACAGAGTTAAATCATGTAGACCACACGTGATGCCTGTAGTGAAGAAACTGTATGACCAATTTCGGGTGCACGTTAGGTAATCAGGACTGAAAACGGGCATAACATAGTGTCTGTGTGAACCGTTCGTCTCACCTTAATGGTTGGGTAAAGAAGAAAGGTAAATAAGGAAATAATGAAGCTATTAACAGTGAAGCAACAAGAATCTAAAGTAAGAACAGATTAGAAACGAAAAGCTTCACTTATCTTAAGTGAAGTTTTTATTTTCTAGTTTGTTCTTACTTTAGAATTTAGATTCACTTATCTTTGTCATATTGCAAGATCTTATGCAGCTAATTAGTTTTATCCGGTCACATTCCCAGATAAAAATAAGTGTAAGTGAAATTATAAGTGTTTGTAGGTCGACTCGTATATTTCTAAAACATTTGAAAAGTCTCACTGTCTATATCACTTTGTATACATTAAGGAGTGTATAAGTTGACTTCTTGACAATTTTTAGAGAATATTTTTACTGCTAAAAGAAGTTAATTTTTTTACATTGCACATGCTTATGTTATACTTTTATGCTCTTATTAATTTCTGCATATCCCTGTATATCAATTTCAGGCCGTTAGAAGAAAACTTTTAGACAAGAACAGCTCCACTCAGAGGAATGGCAGCACATCATCATCCCATTCAGGTTTTCAGGTAAATCTCATAACATAACCTACAGTTTTGTTTCTTTTATGCATTTCAGCATATTTAAAAACTGTATTGCTTCACCTCCTTCAAAAGTTCCAGTTCATCATCTCAGCTGGAATTCTTTCTAAATGAAAGTGCATTTCCTATTCATTACCATGTAAAATAAAAAAAGTTAAGCCTTATTATAGTTTTAGAACTACTCTCTGGTGATACTATTGGTGTGATGCAACAGGAACATCAGGTCCAGGAGGCACAGGCCTAGTTGCTGATGGCAAGTTTGGATATATAATGGATTAAGTTTGTTGGCATAAATAAATAATAATTACCATCTAAAGGTTACTTGTCCAGCACATAAAGTACTTACTATTGTAAACCCTTGGGCTATTTATCTCTGAAGTGAGATTCCCTTGTGGTCTAACCGGGAAAGTACAAATCGGTTGGGGAATTTAATGTCATACTGCAAGTTGGCTAGTGGTTAGACCAGCCACTCGATAAGTGGAAGATCCGTGGTTCAAATCCCAGCTATGACATTGAATTTTCCAGTCCTGATTCCCCCATTTTGAGACAGAATATATGGTTAGACCGCGAAAAGAAGGCATTTATGTAAATATTTATTGTAAATATAGTTTATTTTCCATGTTGGTAAGGATTTGTTGAGTACTGAAAATGTATTTCCATTGTCTTAATTGTTAAAAAAGAAGTAATTGTTTAAAAATGTCATAAATGTTAAGTTACATGTTCAAATTTAATATGTATAAATATAAGAACCATGTATATTTAATGTTAAAAGTGTAGGGGGGATAGATAAAGATCGCTTCCCTAACATTACAGGAACTATTTAGCATTTAGGAGAGTTTCAAAGTGGAGAAAGGAAGGAAAAAAGCAGTATGGCCAACATCCACAGTTTCCCTGCAACCCCAGTGCTTTGGAGACCTTACTATTGGGGTTACCCTCGTAATAATCAATTTAAACCAAATAGGTGGGTCAATTAATGACACTATACAACACTTATAATTTACCGGAACGTGCTTCGGTGGCTGGCTGTTGTGTAGTGTCATTAATCAACTCATCTTTTTGGTTTAAACTGTGGTTTTATTACAAAGCATTTCCAGACTTGGGTTCCTATATGAAAGTTATTTTTAGTGTCTCCAATCACTAAAAGTTTGGAATAGTCTTAATCACAATTTGTAACACCCTCTTGTATATTCTCCAAATTATCGTATTAACGATTTTTATATCACTATGGATACCAATGAAAATCCTGTATAATAATGATTTATTATCATTCATTGGGTAATTACATAAAATTTTAATAAAAAAATTTGTCTTATATCCTAAAAGGAGATTATTTCCTTAAAAACTATATAATGAATGTTCTTTATGCATTTTATCTTTAAATTTAGTAATGCTATGATTTCTTATTTCAATAGGCAAATTATTACTCCGTCTAAGTTTGAGTTGATACTTGTAATATCTTCTCCAAGCGAGGTCTGAATTGTTTGTTTCTTTGGGATTTGAGTTGATGCTGCAAACAATGTGTATCTTGTATGGTAAGAATAAATAAATAAATAAGCACAATTGAGCATATACACATTAGAGAAAAACAATAAATACATAAACATTATACAAACAAATAAGTAATAGTGAGTCACATATACACGTGGTATATATTGCATATTATTTCAAATGCCCTCAAGTTTTTAACCTGTTACGTTATTTAAACTTAAAATCATCCCCAAAATTAATGTTATATTTACATAATATGATACAATTTACATCATGTAAGTTAAATTTGGTGTTAAGTTTCATATGTACATAGGTTAACATGTGTAGAAAGACTTCTTTTTTGTTTGTCAATTCACACTGTTCGGCAAGGTCAAGAATTTTTCAGACTGCCTTGCTGTTTGAGGCTTCTTACGAAATACCAGCATATATTAAAACATTAAATGTGTTTTCAATATGGCCTCTGTGTCTGTAAGAAAAATGTACCTCAAGCCTAAGAAGTGAAGTATAATCTTAACAAATGAAACTTTAATTAATTCAATATGTATAAATATCTAGAAACTAGGCTTCATTTATCTTATTGTAAGTCGGAATATACAGTGACCAGTTTCATTATTCTTCAATAACATCTTCAGATTTTGAAAGCAGTGACTCTAATCAAGTTTAGGTGAAAAGCCAAAAGAAATTTGTAAACAGGATCCAAGGAACACTTCAGAAACATAAAAAACAAACAATCAAATCAGTAGTTGCCACCCACTTTTGGACAAACAATTACAACATAAATCGAGAACCGAAACTCTTCAAACACACAACGGTAAAACAAGAGTTGTCCACATGAGAACAAATATTCATTTTGAAAACTAAAAACAGAGAATTCAATTTTGACATCCCCAGAAAAATGTGTTCCTTGAACCACCACCTCCACCAGAAGAGATCTTAAGAAAACATTGCCAGTCACACCAAAGAGAACTAGCCGATATCTGGTTGATTTTTTCTTTCTTCTATCTTTGCCTGATTACCCTCCCCTTATGTAGGACTTACACTCCCTAGAACTTACAAGCCAGTGCCTATAGTCACACCTGTTGGGGAGAACAGAACCTATGGACTGGACAGAGTGAAGACCTAGAAACGGGTGGTCAGCCAAGCACCAGGTATGATAGTGAGGAAGAGGATGATATGAAACGCAGCCGAAATTGATGATTGGAAAGGTGATAATGGAGCATTTGGTGGAATGACTGGCAGGGGAAACTGGAGAACCCAGAGAAAATCCGCCTTGACACCTGTTTGTCCACCACGAATACTACATGCGGGTCCCTGGGATCAAAACTGGGCTGCCCAGGTGGCAGGCAAATTCTCTAACTGCTTGGCAATGGCGCCGCCAATGTCTGGTTGATAATGGAGGAAACATATTCCAGGAAATTCTAAAGCAAGTGTTGTTAATCTATTTACCTTTGAATTTAATTGATTACTACAGCACTGTTATCAACACTTCCAAGAAAGAAGATATTTTCAGACCTTGTTACTAAAAAAGTAGAAAAGTTTAAAGATGTTATTTTACTAAAAAAAAAGTAAAAAAGGTTAATGTTATTGAAGAATAATGAAACTGGTCACTATATATTCTAACTTAAAATAAGCAAAGCCTAGTCGCTAGATATTTATATTGCTTCACTGTTAATAGCATCAGTTTTTTCATGGATTACATTATTTTTCTTTTCAGCCGCTCTCTCAAGAAGTGTCATATAAGTTCGTCAAAGAAGAACCTATGAGCTTCATCAAGCGGGAACCTGGGAGTTTTATCAAGCAAGAATATTCTTTTCAGAATGACATTTTCAATGCCCTCAAAACTGAATCAACTGTGTTCATTAAAAGGGAGCCAACAGACTGATGCCTTAGGCCATATATTGTCTTCTGAAAAACACTTTCAAGTGAATGCTGTTGCATTTCTTCATATAACATCTAAATGAGTGTTGCACATTCATTTGTGTATAAAATGTGCCATTTTGCACTGTAAGTGATAGATAAATTTACTTAATAAACTCTCGGTTGTCAAATATTTGAAGATCAAGTGACGTGTACAGAAATGAGATTATGAAATCAACAATATCATGTATGTAATGAAATGTATTTTTTATGGTGCAAAGTTTGTTTGCTGTACAGATGACTTGTTTTCAGAAGACGTATTTTAATAATTTAGTATACTTGAATTTTACTGTATAAGACTTACCATAATAGCTTTCATTTCTCAAAATACATGAAACTAAGTATCAGTCTGGTTAATAGAATGTCAAAGTTGCATATTGTTTTTAATTTTACACAATGTTAAAACTTTCTGAAATGGGACCAAGTAACAAACATTGTGAATATAATTTAACTTACAATTTAAAATTATGTATTTTGGAGTTCGTGACGGTGATGTGCACTAACGATTTAGTTAATAATTGAGTAAATTTTTGATACTGCGTGTCAAAAATCGACTTAGTAATTAACTAAATTGTGGGGATAAGTAAACATTTAAAATAGGATCTAAAATAAGAACAAATTAGAAACTAAAAGCTTCACTTATCTTAGTAATATTGCAAGATGTTTTACAGCTGACATGTTTCAAGTTGACTCCAACATATTCTCAAAGCTATACAAACTTTGAGAATATGTTGGAGTCAACTTGAAACATGTCAGCTGTAAAACATCTTGCAATATTACTAAGATAAGTGAAGCTTTTAGTTTCTAATTTGTTCTTATTTTAGATTCTGTTGCTTCACTGTTAATAGCTTCATTATTTCCTTATTTAATTTAAAATAGGAATTTTGAGTCGATTAATAACACTAAAGAACACTCACTTTTAAAATTTGCTGGTACATGTTTCGGAGGCTAGCTTTCCTCCATTATCAAGTGGACATCGACTGAACTGTAGAGGCTGGTTCCCAGGGATGATATCTCCTGGTTTTAAGAACTTGTATAATGGGTGGCAACTGCCATTTGGAATTTGGTAATGAGAACAAAAGAACATTTCAGATGTATAAAACACAAACATTTAGAAAAATCAGCAGTCGCCACCCATTATTAAAACACGTACCAGGAAACCAAGAATTGTCAACATGGGAACAGATCTTCATCTGCAAAAACAAAGATTGAGTTTTCAGTTCTGATATACCACAAAGCGATCCGATTATACAATTTCTGAAAACCACCACCAGAGCAGTCTACTGGAGATACCAGCCCTGGGACCCAGCCTCTACAGTTCAGTCGATGGAGGAAAGCTAACCTCGAAAACATGTACCGGGAAATTTTAAAAGTGAGTGTTGTTTAGTGTTATTAATTGACTCAAAATTCCTATTTTAATGTGATCCAACAACACTGTCGTCAACTTCCAGTATTTATTATTAAGTAACAATTTTTTTCTTTTCTGTTCAAGTGTCAAGAACAAAGCTTCAGTACACATCTGTAAAACATACCTAATGAATCCATTGAGCATGTACTCTCTCAAAGGATACTCTATAGAACTAGGCAATCAATACATTTGCAAGTGCACAGCAAATTTTTTATATAGGACTGAAACGATTTTTGACACATAGGATAGTGCAAATACCTAATAAACATTAAATGTTTCTTGTGCACTCAGATCATTCAAACATGATGAATAGTTTAATCCATGCTTAGCTCATCAGAAACCTAGATTTGTCAATGTTGGGAGATGCATTCTCAGGCTTGTGAAATATGGACAAGGTCCAGTTGTTGCTCAAACAGAAAGTGAAGATTACATGGAAACAAAAAGTATAGAGAAGAATGTATGTAAGAGAATAGTATGAGATGTTTATAAATTTAATTGAATACTATGCCGACATTTAAAAACACATTCTGCTCCAACTTATTTGTAATAATATTTAAAACAGTACTAGTTTCAGAGAGGCTCCTCTCCATTATTCAGCATCAGGTAACTGCCTCCCCATTCCGTCGTTGCCTGCAAAGTTTTAAACACCTCATTATCAGTTTTATACGAGATCTCTTCTGATGGCTTTACCAGACCACTTTCATTGTCTCAATATTCTCTATGCGCTGAATGGCTCAAGGTCATATTTTCTCCCAAATGCTGGCATTGGTTTAAATGTTACACTGCTTTCTGTTTGTGAGGTAGAATCGGAACTAAAAAGTTCAATGCCACAGCTGGGATTTGAACCAACTATGCTCCACTCAATAGGCATGGGCATGGAATTTTTCAGTTCCAGTTCTACATCTCAAACATTGCCCACACACGGCTTGTGTGTTTAAAAACACCACCAGTAAGTTTGTCGACATAAATAAATAATAATTACTGCTCTGTATTTGAGTGCACATGACTTCCCCATTCTCCTAATTTTAGAATTTAGCAATTATGACTTTTTGATTGTTTTACTAAATCTTTTTTAATTACAGTAGATAAATGGTAATATGAGCTAATTGAGGCTGAGATTAGCACACATATGGAAAAATTTGGATAATGCTGTAACAAAATGTAAAAAATCAGTCCAGTCACATTCTTTCACTTTATTTTCTTCTAAACTTTTACACAAATACACAGTTTACTTCTGATCATTGAAACAGTCTGCAGTCTCATGACATCACAACTCACAATTGTTTACTCCTCATAACCTTACCTCAGTCCTCTCAATGTGTTTTTTTCACTTTCTCTGTTTTTCATACACTAACTCTGATGATATAACAACTCGATGCTCATTAAATCTCCAACAACTTGATGCTCATTAAATCTCCTTCACTGTGACGTAACATACCACGCACATTCAGTCTTGCACTCACTGACTCATATCTGTAACTCTAACTCTACTGCTTCCTTGCCTCCTTATATAGTAGGGATGATGTAGCCAGATCTTTCTGAAGACTCCGGAGAAAACCCCTTTTGGTTCTGCCGCTCTGATTCTAGTAAATCACACACAAACAGTTGCACAAGGCAGTCTGACCTGGGCACCTTTGTTTCCTCACCAGCTTGGTGTGTCATGTGAAGTAGCTTAGCCCTGACAGTTCTTTGTTTTGTGCCACATCTGGCATCACAATATAGATATAATGTACTAATAGGTCATAAATGAAAAAGCAATTAAAACTGTAGAACAACTGTTTATTACAACATGGTTCCTTAAAATTTACATTACATATTATTAAATGAGAAGATTGCTTTTTATAAATGTCTTTCAATTGTAAAACTGGTGCCCGTTAAGAAAACAGTTACATGAAAGCCACCTACTTTCCAACTCAGATATAATCCCCCAGAGACCAAGGAAAACAGCGGTTGCGGCCTTCCGACTATTGACAAATCACGACTGCTTAGCAAGTCATCTCTACAGAATAGGTATCTCAGCCTCACCAATATGTGTCCTGTGTAACGATCTAGCAGAAATGAACGAAGACCACTTGAAGACCTGTGAAGCATTAAAATCAGAAGGAACTACAGTTCAAAAGTATTGGAAAGCACGAATGCTAATGGCTTCATTGCCAGATGCAAGGCACTAGAAAACAACAACATAAATGTCTTTCATAATTTTTGGGCTAACCTCTTGCCTCTCTTGAACTCGTATGGTGTAGAGTAACTCCAAAACAGGAATGAACATACGGAGGGGCCAGGTATGGCTAGTTTATCGCTGACTAGCCAGTGAGATGCGTGCAGCGTTGTACAGTTAAACACACATATAGATTGACTTTGCTGAACCCTACTGCTAATTTCTTTGCATGGTCAGAAGAGTGAGTGATTGAGGTTTAAGGGCTTGTCGACAGCTAGGTCATTAGAGCCCCACGGCCAGAAGATACTAAATACAAAGTTATTTTGCTTTCTCTATTTCAAAGAGCTATTTTTTCTGGGGGTAACTGTCCAAATCCCATGTTTGTGGGACATCTGGTTTCAGATAGGTAAAGATAAGATACCTGACCATACCACTACCTGTGAAAAAAAGACACACACACCATATAGCTGATGCATTTTTTAACTTGCATTCAGTAAAGTAGTGATTTTTTAAGAGTGCAGATGTGGTTTTCAAACTCAGTAAATTTGCTGCTTAGCAAGTGCAGCACAAGTATGCATAGTAGTGATTGCGAGACAACTCTTAAGACTTTACATAAAGCAGGCTAGAAATATTGTTTTACATGTGTATTCATTTTTCAAACACCTGTCAATTTAAGTCTTCCAACGTACAAAATTTGCTATGAGTCGAGAATTAATGGCACCAGCTTTTCATGTAAGTGCTCACTCTGTGACAAACATTGTTAAAGAAGGCAAACAGCTCACTAAATCAGAAGTTTCTATATTCAGGTCTCCCCGAAAACAAGCAGTGAAAAAACTTGCTACCAATTTAGATAATTTTCAAAAGTTTGTTTTATGTAGAATTGATGATTTATATGACAAGGGTGAATGTCCTCATTATAACTATGGCATCTCGGAGGTTTAACTTGTTTATGTGCACAACAGTTTCGGTATGACAAAGATATATCTCCAATGCATGTCTCCCACTCGCTCACTGGGCAACTGGCAAATCCAAGAAAGTAACTTCACTGTATTGACTGGATCCATCTTCATTCTTGTTATACAGTTACTCTAATGTTAATGCTAATGCTGTAGAGACAGTAGATTAAGTGATGTAGACTTGCTGTTCAATGTGGACTACAGCAGCTTGGTCATCTTCAGTCCCTCAGAATGTGATATTTTTAGATTTATGATCATAACAGTAGCCAGATCTGCAGCATGTAATACCTAGCATTTCTGTTTCAAATATACAGAAAATTGTATGATTTATTTGTACAAGAGGGAATAAAAAAATGTTTTTATTTGTGTAAAATGAAACTTAGAAAGCAAAACTTAATCTGAATACAAAATTTGATCCAAATGGTTAGAGCTATTTCTAAGATATGCTCTGTAGAAGAGGAAATAAAAAAGTTTTTTTTTTTTTCAGTGTTTTAGTTGAAAAGTAAAACCTTATCTGAATACAAAATTTCATCCAAATCGTTACCCATTTCCATATAACATAAGCCGTAAATCATTCTGCTGTACATAGTTGAAAGCTTTCTCATAATCTATGAATACGAGCAATTCTTTTGGATGAAATTTTGTATTCAGATAAGGTTTTACTTTTTAAAGTAAAACACAAAAAAAAAAGTTTATTTCCTCTTTTACAGAGCATATCTCACATTACTATATTCAACTTCATGGTAAAAGAAGGGTAGATTCCCTCATATAAGTTGTTTGGTTTATTTGGTTCATATGCCTATGGTATATCGTATAACTGTTATATGCAGAGAAACTCCACTTGACATCTACAGAGACCAATGGGAATATGTTGTCATAACCCATGAAGGAAGTTCAAAGTTACAAAGCTTTCCACATCTCTGAATAGGCAGTATCCTCTCTGATTTGACTGAATCTGTTTGCTTATGCATATTTGCTAACTTTTATGGTTTTAATGTAAAACGTATGGTAGCAGAGACCTTTTACAACTTCATGGTAAAAGAAACATTTATATGACATTATGGGTGGATTCCCTCATATAAATTGTTTGGTTTATTTGTGTTAGTATGGTTGTGGTATATCATATAACTGTGACAGTTTTGTTTATTCATGTCATAAAGCATAATATATGGACTTAAATCTGTTTATAGCCTGAAAAGCAGTGTTCTTTGCTTTAATATATGTTTATCTATGGTACCAGGAATAAGCAGTACTAGCAGGTATTCAAGGATTCTTTTGCTGGATGAGGTAACATTTTAAAAGTTTCTATTTCAGGAAGTTGGCAAGTACACTTGTTTCAATTGTGTAGCTATGCAAATCTATTGAACTAATCTGTGAAAGGAGCTGTTGAAATTAGCAATAAACACTGCCAAGTGAAATGAATATACTGTGAAAAAATTGTTGGTTAATTCCTTTCATCTGGCTGTTTGAGATGATATCAGAATTAACATATTCTGTAATGGTTGTATACCTCTCAGTAGAATTATCACATTTGAACTCATGAACAGAAAGTTAAGTTTAAGAGGTAGAACTGGAACTTAAAAATTCAATGCCACAACTGGGATTTGAACCACAGACCTTCCGCTTGCCGGGCAGACGCTCTACCACTAAGTTCCAGTTCTACCTCTTAAACTTTGCCCACACACGGCTTGTGTGTTTAAAAACACCAACAGTAAGTTTGTTGGCATAAATAAATAATAATTAGAAAGTTAAGTGTTTCCAAGAGAAAAGTCTAAAACACAACATTAGGACTACGACATGGCAATAGCCAGTTTAATAAGATCAAAGATTGATTAATGGAAACAGAAAGCAGTAGCTCTATGTGGAATTATTCTTAGAACTGAAAAGACTTGGTAATGTGAAAAAATGCTTAATATTTTTCACTGTGCAATATATAGTAACTACAGACCTGAACCTTATATTGTCGAGCTGAACAAAGGTTTTATTAATTAATGCCTCTGTTAGCAATGAAACCAAGATTCTCTTACAGGTTTATGAAAGTATTCAAGATGCTAAAATTAAGTTTAGCTCTACAAATATAAAAAAAATATTTTAAACACTAAGCATCACTTATCTTAGTATTTGCTGAAAGTTCTTGAAATTAAACACAATTCTTGCTTGTACTCAAGAGTAACACCAATAATGTGATCTGATAAATATATCACGAAACTGCAGTTTGTGTTTAATTTCAAGAACTTGCAGCAAATACTAAGATAAGTGAAGATTATACTCTAAAATATTTGCTATATTTGTAGATTTGTATTGCTTCACTGTTAATAGCTTCAGTTTTTCATTGAATTGAGCTTAGCTGCTTAACAGGGGTGTAAGCAGACTTTCTCGGGGGGGGGGGGGGGGGGGTGGTGTGTGTGTGTGTGTGTGATCAGGGTAATTGATTAAATTCAAGCAGTTGAACCGAAATTTCAGATCCATAGTGTATAATTAGGAAATTAATTACTGAAATATTTTAAACCATTGCCTTCAGTCAGTGGTTTACATTATTATAAGTTGGAACTATTATGCAAATTTTGAGACATAACATCAGCATTAGAAAAACAAGTGAACATAGGAATTCCATAGCTTGATAATCGGATATGCAATAATGTTGCAAGTATTTCATTTTACTGTGCTCTTTGTGTTGTCAAGGTTAACGACTGAAGTAAAGAACCTTCAATTTGATTTCAGGGTGGCAATATTTGCTCAATCCCTTCCTCTCTTGCTGTGCCTCTGCTGTTTTGTATTGGAATTCCAGTAAAGAAAAACTTGCAAGTTATGTTGTTAATGGAAGCTTCATTGAAGTAAATTAAGAAATATTATTTCTATAGAGTGTGAGGTTTAAGTTTAAACATGGATAGTAAACAAAGATAGCACTATATACCACACAGCAGTTGGTTATCCTTAACTGCCTAATCCCAAAACTTTTACTGTTGAAACTTAGTGTTTAAATTCTGGATTGCAAAGGTTTTCCTCATTTCCTGACATACACTTGTAACAATACGAAAGCCAGCAAAACAAGGAAGCTAAATATATCAGGTTATTTTCCATATTTCAGTGACAAAAGTGCAGTACTATTAATACTGAACGACTAGGGTGCGAAGGTTGACTGTGACACAGTTTTTCAGCATTTTGACCATCACCAGCGCACCCCACCTCCTAAGCTCGTCAGTTAGCAATAGGAAGGCCATGTTTCCAAGTTAAACCTCACACATTATACAGACATTTTATCTTTTATGTTAGCGTGACAAAAACAGTAAATCGTTAACTGGTTGCAAGATATGAATAGGCAATTTTGATCGATGCCAACTAAGAATTTTTATTTTATGTGTTAATGCCTTAAGTTACCAAAATATAATTTTGGTTTCTTGTACTCGTTATTTTATCTTCAATGCATTTAAAGGTGCTTGAAACACAAATGTAGACTAGTTCAGTATCTAGTGAAATTATTGAATATTATGTAATTATATGCTTAAATATTAGTAATATTACATGTGAAACAACACATACTTTGTCTTTTTCCTACTGTGTAGTGGACATATCATTGAACATTTAAACACTAATAGTATTCAAATGAGCTGCATAAGTGCAGAGATTTTTATAACACAAGTGTCTTTTCATGTAATAATATTTTTTAAGTATCTGTTAAATAAAAGTTTAGAAAGTCTTTTAACAATAAAATATTCAATAATCTTATTAAAATGTATTTCATTTAAAATTTTATAACCCCTTAATAAGTCACAACAATGTTGCCCTGCTTATACTAATCCATTCACCCTTCCAAGTTCTTTACTTCTGTATTAACCGTTTCAGACCCAATGATTCCACATGGAGTCATTCATATGTTATGATCCTTTCAAAGTATTTTAATTTTTTTCTACTATATTCTTGTTATACTTGCTTGAACCATTAATATATATGCATTTGAGATGCTTTCAATTGTAAAATATTATAGTTTTACAATTTTCATTGTAGTGCTTTCTTTTTTTAATAGAAAGATGCAAAATCCATGCAATCAACTGATACTCCATCCATATGTGCCATTACACCGCTTATTTTACGTGGGTCCTCCCACATCCTTTACCATATGCACATTTGACTGCAGTTACTGAGACTCGAACCTGCAACCTACAGCTTTCAATGGATGGCCATAGCAATCTTGACTATTCAAGTTAATTGCATGAGGCAATCCCTTATATGCATATGAAAACCAGTTTTATGAATTATGAACTTATTTCTAAGTTTTCAAACTGGATAGTAAAAGTAATAAAACGAAAAAGTGCTCTCCAGGCTGAAACTATACTTGGTAATTTGATAAAACACCATGCTTCACATTTTGCCTGTCTTTAATCATGAGAAAAGAAAAACATAGAAAACAAAACAGTATTCTTATTAAACCAAGCTTAAAATATTACATTTCTAGGAGCAAAATTGTAAATAATAATATTATATAGTTGCTCCTAGTAACAAATTCTACACAGTCAAAAGCTGGGAGAGGCAGCTCACATTACATTATTGTTTCCTTTGTTGTGGGAAGTACTAAGTACAACACTTGCAAATACAGAGTGCAGCAGAAAGCACTTCTGCTTTACTTCAGGTACACAGCACCAAATTTTACCACTAATTCTAATTAGTCTTTGGTTACTACTTTTCTTTTTGCTTCATCACTTGCAATATATGTTAAGAGATCTGTAAGTCCAGAAAACTCGGTTCTTCCTTGTGGTGGGTCATTCTTTGGTATCCGAGGCAGAGCTGAGCCTACTTTCATTCTGAAGTCTTTCATCTGAAGAAAAAAAAATCTTCATTTATATATGTACACATCAACATTTAAGAATAAAAAATATAATTCTGGTTCAATATCAACAGGGTTTACTAATGGGTTTGCTGGGGTGAAATTATCAGAATCTCCTAAAATGTATTGTTCCTTGAAGATACGATTGATAAGAATATAAATAAGATAATGATTATCTTCCTTTCATAGATGTTTGAAAACAGTGTTGCAATTAATTTAATGGAGAAAAGTTAACCTTCGAAACGCGTCCTGGAAAAATATGTTAAGTGTTGTTCAGTGTTATTAATTAACTCACCTTTTAAATTAAAAGATAATGATTGCTCTGATGGCA
Organism: Tenodera sinensis; assembly: GCA_030765045.1. Classification (NCBI taxonomy): domain Eukaryota; kingdom Metazoa; phylum Arthropoda; class Insecta; order Mantodea; family Mantidae; genus Tenodera; species Tenodera sinensis. The sequence goes on along the minus strand of CM060973.1, from coordinate 25,290,334 downwards.
AGATCATTAATTCTAGCAATGCCAAGCTTATTCCAGAACTTAAACTACCAATGGGAGCTTATTCCAGAACTTAAACTACCAATGGGGGAGTACTTTATGACCACCTTGACGATTCATTGTTTTTCAAAAATGGCAATAATGAAGCTTTGAAACAATTATCCAATTTAGTAGTAGAAACAATGATTTTTCATTTAAATGCTGGTCTATCTAGTTGGCGCTACAACCGTTGTGGGTGTTGGCCTCCTTCACAATTCTTCTCCATTCATCTCAGTCCTGTGCTTTCCCCTTCCAGCCTCTTATTCCCATTTTTTTCATGTCCTGTTCCATATCCTGTAGTCACCTCTTTCTTGGTCTTCCCCTCCTTCTCACCCCTATTATGTCATTATGTGGTAAATGTTTAGGAACTCTTCCATCCTTTCAATGTGCTCTAACCACCTCAATCTCAGCGATTTGATGTATTCTCACCAAATCCTCCCCTCTGAGTGTTAGACTGATTTCCGAGTTTGATCTGATCCTCCATGTGTTGTTCTGATATTGGCCCTTTGACTGACATTTCTGAACAAAAACTCTGATTAAGGAAAATGAAATTCAAAATACATGTGATTTTTTTATATTGCTTGAATACAAAATTCAAGGGCCCCAAAAAAGTCTTCCAATTAACGATGATTTCAAATAACAAACATTCAAATTATCTGGGTTCCACTGTATTTATTGTTATAATCTGGCTGCTGTTAGAACAAAGTAGTGTATTCCTCTGCACTCCACACTGAGCTCCACTTCTAGTACGCTATTGGTTAACATATCTGCACGTGTGCATATAAACAACAATATTAATGTTGCCACTGCCCGATTTACCTCGTTCAGATAACCTGAATTTAACTGCTCTCTTTGTTGTTACATAAACCATTGCATTATTGAACATATGAGAACTATTGTTATTGCAGTAATCATATCTATCACATTGTAAGGATTCTTAGATCTCAGCTAAGATAGCACTTCAGCTTTTTTCCATGTATTGTTTGGAGTGCACTCTGCTCTTACTGGGTGATAGAGTTACTGTTCATTATCACGCCTTATCAGATCTTTATAGCCACGGTAGGATACTTCACCGAAAACTTATAATCTTTTCACTGTTCCTTAAAGAGCTTCCTTGTAGATGTTAAACAAAACCACTTCTACCAATGTTTCCATTTTGCAGCCAAGATGGCGCTGACGCAACAGCCAAACGACTGGTATTTAAAACTTGAGAACTGAATTTTCTGCGATTGGTGATAAGGTGTATAGTGTATTATTGCGGTATATTACAACGTTATATTCTATATTACAACAAAATAAATAAATATTACAACAATTTAAGTGGTTTACTGAACGCAAGTAAAGCAAGAAGCTAAATAGACCTTAGAACTATATTGTAGAAGAATACAGGAGTATTCAAATGCATCAGCCAATGAGGTTCATTTCTGCCATGTGCTTCTGCTTACATCTACTTTATCTTGACAGTAAACCGATTATAGTGGTTCATCAGAATGAAAGAAAAAATTTGATTTTACCAGAACCAAAGCTGTTAATTTATATTAATACTATGCAAGCACATAGGGAAGTAGCAAGACAACAGGGGACCTCTTTTTCCTGTAATATGAGTGGTTGATTGAGTTTGTGATGCACAAGAAGTTGTTTTAGCACTATGAGACATAACTTACATCTGTGGCTCCAGAGAGTTTCCATATAGAGTAGAAGAGAGCACCACAGCCTAAGAATGCATACAGCGTTCCCCATCCCAGTGCTCTCATTGCAAGTGAAGCACCTGTCTCTGCCATTTCTCGTGACCCTGCCACTCCTTTATTAAAAAATTCTGGGTCTTTCTTTTTAACAGATGCCAATGTTGTGCCAAATCCAATCAGCGCAGAAATACCAGTTACAGAAGCAAGAAAGATGCTGGCTGAAAATGGAAAGGAAATTGTTATTCAAATATTCAGAGCTTTAAGATTTTTACAGTTCTTTGCATCTCCAATATTGAAGGAGTAATTTTAGAGGTATGGTAGTGAGGAATAAGTGATACGTGCAAATGAAGTGCAATATTAATATTTCTTGAAGAGCACTGAATAGTATTTGCTGAAAGTAAAAAGATCAGAAAGAAAATTATGAAATAATTACTTATTATTAAACTGTCTATTGGTGTGTTTCTTGACAGTTATCAAGTCTTCTTAAAACTAGAATCTTTGTTTGATGTAACCATAGCATTTTCCCAACACTAGCCCTCAATGGATCTCTTGCCAGATAGGACCTTGAGGTGTAGTATTTTTATTATTTCTATTGCTTACCTGTAATACACAAAGGAAGTACTGTATTCAACCCAAAAATTACATATTGAGATTATTTGTTTATGTCTGCTGGTGTTTTTAAACACACAAGCCATAAGTGAGCAGTGTTTGAGAGGTAGAATAAGCACTGAAAACTGCAATGCCATAGCCAGGATTTTAAACATGGATCTTCAGCTTCACACATGGTAGCTCAGTGGTTCGAGCAGCCTTGCGTGAAGCGAAAGATTCTTGGTTCAAATTCCAGCAAGGGCACTGAATTTTTCAGTCTTGATTCTGCATTGTCCACACGCAGTTTGTGTGTTTAAAAACACAAGCAATATGCTGGTTGGCATAAAAAAATAACAATTACCATCAGATGGTTATTTAAACCCGGGACATGAACTACTTTCAATTTTGAGTCCCCCTTGGGATACTTATCTCAGATGTAAGATTCTCTTGTGGTCCACTGGGAAAATACGAATCAGTTGCACAATTTAATGACATACTGGCAAGTTGGCCATGGTAGCTCAGTGGTTAGAGCAGCGGTGTGAAATGGAAGGTCTGTGGTTCAAATCCCGGCTATGGCATTGAATTTTTCAGTTGCAATTCTACCTCTCAAATAGTGGTTATTTCTGTGTATGAATAACTTTTCCCAAATGGAAAGTTATGCTGTTTTTCTTAGTGCCTTTAACAGCTTAGATTTTACTTCCAACTGATGAAGTGTGGGCCATAAATGTTCTGGAAATACTGATTTATCTGTTTGTTTATATTTCACGTTATTACGTGGTTTTTAAATGTATCAATGTCCCTCGTTTTCCCTATGTGTATACCCATTTTTGCAATATTTCTCATCTTAATTTCTAAGAATTTTGAAGTTACCTTTAATTTTGAATGCCTTTTTCTCATCGTGTGCTTCTGTCCTACTTTTTTCATCTTTGTTCTCGTGATTTAATTCCATTCTTTTTTAGGTTATTAATAACCACAGACATGAACGCATGACAATATCAAAACATTGTGGTGTTTCTAATACTGGAAGGACAATATGGCCAACTGAGGCTAGCCAAAGATCACCAAATTCTAAATTTAAAGTCGCTAAATCAAATTGCGACCATAATAAGTAAACAGTATTTGCATGGTACTTAATTCATAAAATAAAAAGTTACTTATATAATAATAAGAAAAGTAGTTAATCTTGCAGTTCCTATTTAGCCCATCTCCGCAACAGATTACGTACATAGGTTTTACCGGAACTGCTCTACATCGTATATACGCTGATACCGTATGCATTTTACGAAAAAAAATTTCTTAGAGTTCGTAGGAGTGACAGTTTTTTCTTTTTTTTTTTTTCCAGAAATTCTAAGGGAATTTATGCAATGAAGTAATTGCTGGCACAGTTGAATACTTAAGCCGTTTCTTAGCCTTGTTTTGAAAATATTCGCATTTGACAATGTTCCTAGGGGTTGTGATTGATTCGAAGTTGAACTGGAAGAATCATATACGTATTTATCTTCTAAACCAGGTTAATTAGTCTTTGCCTTTAGGTGTCTATCACCATTGCTGCCCTAAAAATTACTATCACGGTTATATACAGTCAATTCTTAGTTGTACAGCGTATCTGGCGTTCTACCATCAATCCTCGGAACTTGGTAGATGGTTTTTGACTCGGGCGTGACTATTTTTAATGGCAACATTTTTTCCTCATTTTTTGGCCCTCAAGCCTCGGAACTTGGTAGGTGGTTTTTTGAACACAATATGAAAACATGTTGATATCAACTCTTCAAGATCTCTTGGTCGGTCCTTGTAAACCCTCCGCTTCAATATCCCCACAATAAAAGTCTAAGGGGTTCAGGTCAGGAGATTTGGACCATTCAATACTTCTGCCAATCCATCTTCCTGGAAATTCGTTGTGTATGTTGTTGTTCAATCATCCAATGAGGATTCGCTTTGGTCCAATAGTGACAGTTGTAACGATTTACACTCCCATTTAGGCAGAAAGTAGCCTCACAAGAGAACACAATTTTATTCACGATGTTAGGGTTCTGATCGAGCATGTCATTCAAGGCTTCAGCAAACTAAGTACGTCTGTCAAAGCCATATTCACTGAGATCTTGCAGCAGCTGTACCTTATATGGGTGCCATTTGACTGCCTTCATTAAGTTGCATATGGGCTTTCGGCTGACATTGTAGTCCACTGCAAGCTGACGAGGAGATAAATGTGGGTTTTCTTCCACTGATAATAAAACATCAATAGCTTTATCACCATCTGTAACTAGTTTTGGCCTTCCAGGCTTTGCCTTATTTTTAACACTTCCAGTTTCATTGAATTTTTTCAAAATTTTGCTTACCGTAGAATGAGTAATCCTTCGTTTTGGATGCACTTCATTAAACAAGACAGAAACCTCTTCTTGGGTCCTCCTCCTATCACCATTTCTGATATTATTAGTATTTTAATTCGCTGCCTCTCTGTAAGTTGTGCCACGACTAAATTACTTTCAGGAAGATTTTGCAATGAAGTAAACATTGTTGTTATTATTAGCTTAGCTCTTGTCTGTATTTGTTCAATCCAAAGTCACATACTGAAGTAGCCTACTGTATTGTTTAATTCGAAACCTACTCAATTCGAATTCAAATTTATTGCTCATAAAACTTGTAATAGAAGTAATGATGCGTTTTCCTTTGGTCAGTACACATGCAGTAAGGTCAATTTCAATGGATAGTAAATAAATTAAATACATAAATAAGCGAATAAATACACACACGCGCGCGCACATACACATATAAATAAATAAATAAATAAATAAATAAATAAATAAATAAATAAATAAATAAATAAATAAATAAATAAATAAATAAATAAATAAATAAATAAATAAATAAATAAATAAATAAATAAATAGATAGATAGATAGATTAGATTAGATTAGATTAGATTAGATTAGAATAGATAGATAGATAGATAGACAGACAGACAGACAGACAGACAGACAGACAGACAGACAGACAGACAGACAGACAGACAGACAGACAGACAGACAGACAGACAGACAAAGAGACAAATAGACAAATAAATACACAAATAGACAAATAAATAAATAAGTAAATGAGTAAATAAGTAAATAAGTAAATGAGTAAATAAGTAAATAAGTAAATAAGTAAACAAGTAAATAAGTAAATAAGTGAATGAATGAATGAATAAATAAATAAATAAAATCGCTATTTACCTCTGCATTCAAATGCGGGAATGGAAAGAATTAATGATGCAAAATCTCTGTTCTTTAAATGGATTTGAGGGTCGCTCCTTTATAGTAATATACTTCTATCCAGAAGTTCATTGTGCTGGAAATATTTACAATTTTATCATGTTTAAGTTTCGCCAGTGATTGCTATTTTACATATTTAAGCAAGGAAATAATTTTAAAGTATATTTTTATTTATTTAATGTTAAATAATAATCCCCGCGTCTCCTCTATGCAGAGGTTACCCACCAAGCCAAAGTTTAAATCCGCCAGAATAATCTCCAAATGACTCCTATAAGATCATTAAAAGTTAGTCGCTGTCTGAAGTTCTCTCGCTCTACTCATGGGCGTCGCGAAGGGAGGGGGGGGTGCAAGGAAGACCGCGGCCCCCCTTGGAAAATCATAAATGTAATATGCAATCAATTATTGTTAGACTATTGCTTTAATGTTGGTGTAAAGAACAGTTTTTATTTAACGTAAATTAATATAACACATTTAACATAAATTTGTCGCTTATTCGCAACAAATACTATAACTCATGTTTACAATTTTTGGCAACAGAATAATGAATTAACATTGTTTAATTGCAAACTTCCAACATGAGGGGGTCCCCTGAAAAAAGTCTACCGACGCTCATGGCAATGCTTAAAAAAATACCCCAAGATTCGTTAGAAATGGCTGCACTGTAAAGAAATTTGCGCGATTTCCCTTTCATTTGTTTCACATGTACCAATACATAGGTACCAACAGCTTCGGCAGCTAAACCACATGTAGTGCCAAATGCTGTAATACCAACGTATTTGTACTGACACTTGATGCGTTAACTGCCACACAGTTTGTAAACATATTTTGTAAGTTTGTTAGTTGAACGTTAGTTGCAACTAACGAATTATATTTCTAAACAGGTTTTGTGTACTGGTGCATAAAAGCGATTGATTTGTAACTATACATTTCTATTCTTTTATATTTATATGCAGTGTCCAAGAGAACTGTTCTACTACCGAAATCTCTTATTTGCAGGATGTTCAATAATACAGTTTAACAGCTTTTGGACGAATTAAGCTGTGACATAAATAGTGAGTGGGTCGTAATTGTAATTTAAATCATCATGGATGCAGCATTATTACGAGAGCGTGAGCTCTTCAGAAAGAGAGCACTTGCTTTGCCAACGTAAGTACCATATAGGTTATGTATGTTTATCCCAACAATTTAAAAATACACAATTGCCCGTACTCACAGATGAAATAAAAAGAGGGCTCTGACTTTGACTCATCTTTTAGGAAGTTTAGCTCTTTGCTTACCATTAATGCTGCAATACTGGCAGCATATAATATCCATTTGTCACTCAAGCATTTGCATACAGTCAGCAGATAGTTGGTAAAAGGGTGACTCGTCAGTTAAATAATAAAAGTTACGATTGTAGTAGAGGAATTGTATGGTCGCTGCACCTCGCTTAACTTTTCCCCTCCTTGCAACCTCCCACATGACCATCCTCTGGAATGACGTAGTTCTCCCCACTACCTTTGTTCAACATAAAATTCATATAATTTTTATATGATTAAATATGATTTTATGAAATTATATATACGGTTTCTGTATATACAGTTATAAGAAGAGCTAAAATGTTGACAAATTATACTATACTCAAACTGTCATTTCAAAGTTTTAAATTACTTATGTTTACATATTTTGAGGTATAATACATATTTCCCACCATACTACGTTCTTTTGCATATTTTAATATTACTGTGGTGTTATATACATTTTTGTTACAAAGCAAGAAAGGAAAAACAATTGTAAATTTCATTATTGTGCTTCTGCTACATTGTCGGCATTTCATACATTAATATTACTTTCAAAGCTAAGCTGCGCGAGTTTGATGCAGACAATAATAATTTGTTTTAAACTTTTCTTTCTAGACTTTGCTTGGTAATCCTGGATCTGTTGGGTCCGTGAAATTTCCCCTCCAAATGCAACCTCCCACCACACCTCTGAGCAGTAACATGTGACTGCTCCCCACTGTGACTGCACATCACGTGACTGCCCGCAAGCTCCCACTGTCACCAACTGCAATGATGCACTCATGCCCCTCTTGCATATACAATTTTCATTTAATATTGCTCACGCACAAGAATTACTCATTTTAAACTTTTTATTCTGCTCTTCAACATACAATTCATATAATTTCACATAAGTTTTATATTATTAAATATGATATTTCAACTCCCTTGGCTCCTTTACAATTCATATAGTACCAAAGTTTAAAATGAGTAATTCTTGTCTGCGAGCAATAGTATACAAATTGTATATGCAAGAGGGGTGTAAGTACGTCATTGCAGAGATTGGTGATGGTGGGAGCTTGCTGGCAGTTGGAAGTTATTTCATTTTTACAGTTTTGTTATTTACTTGCAAATAATACAGCAATTTTGGTAAGTTTTTTTAAACCATGGGGTTGATATTACTTTAAAATGCTGTTTCAGGGTAGAGAAAAAGAAGAAGGATCCGGACATTTCAACTACACAGAAAGATGAGCCAAAGAAGAAAAGCAAACCACCACCATCATCCTCATCAGGACCAAAACTTGATGTTGTTAAGTAAGTTTGTCCGTAAAATATGAAACATTGTTTATTATCTTTTATACAAGCCATGAAAATATTGCCATTTGTAAGTTTCTCATCAGGACCAAAACTTGATGTTGTTAAGTAAGTTTGTCCGTAAAATATGAAACATTGTTTATTATCTTTTATAGAAGCGATGAAAATATTGCCATTTGTAAGTTGTATGATTTACATAGTTATGTTCATCCTAAGGAGTGGAAGGGTTACACATAAAAAAATATTAAAAAGAACAAATAACCCTCAGCAATTCTCAAGCATTTATTTAAAACTAATGGCTTACAATGTAATATTTGACAATGCAGCAAAAATGTTACTACAGTGTATCCTTTCAGTAGATTGTAAAGCACAGTCTGATTTTTAAGAGAAGAAGCTGGCAGATGTTAAGCAAGGGATGGTGAAGGGTAAGAGGGGAAAGTAGTTGCAATGGAATGTAAACAAAGGTTGCCAGATTGGTCACACTGGTGAATTATGTACGCCTCAGTTCAGTTATCACTAGTTGTGTGCAAGAAACTGAGCTTGCTTGAGTGCTCACTTACGTTGTGTGTTGTTAGCTAATTTGTTAACTGGTATATTAAAATGTTTAGTTATGGAAGAAGTCTTGGTGGAGCTATAGATAGACTGAGGATTCAGGCCGAAGACAAAGATCAGCTTGTAATTGGGATGTTAAGACTGATGTCTGTTCAATGATTGATGTCTGTTCTCTTAGGGAATTCTTTGAACAGGAAGAGGGGAATAGGCTCCTTCACAATGAACCTGTTATTCTTTCAACCAAGTGGGGAAATGGACTGTACATGCTCTTAAAATAAGTGAGGTGACTATCTAGAATCTCTAAAGAGAATCAGCCACAGCCAGGCCTATTGCAAATTTTAGCTCCTGAGAAAGAGAGACAGAGCATCTCCAGCCATGCAACTGGATAGTTCAAGTATCTACAGATTGTAAGTTGCCAGAGGGGTATGTTATCTTGAATTTGGGATTTCCTTGTAGTCTACCAGGAAATTAAATTGGAGAACTAAATGTTGTACTGGCATGTTGCCATGGTAGCTTAGTGGTTAGAGCAGCCCTGTGTGGAGCGAAAGTTCTGTGGTTCAAATCCCAGCTATGACATTGAATTTTTAAGTTCTGATTCTAGATTTCAAAGTGCTAGATGGTTTTTAAGATATGGTTTGTTATATTGTTTACACTTTTTTGTGGTCATTTCTAACACTACGCTTTAGTTTCCAGTAAATTAAAACCATTTGTAACTCATCCCAATTTGTAAGGATTTTCTTAATGCAACACTTTATGTATCTTCACCTTATTTTTGATGTACCCTTGGTTCCATAAATACCATCCCTAATGCTTAGTGGGGCATTTTACCAATCCTCTCTGCTGGAGCAAACATAGCAGGGAGGGGATGCGTTGAGCATTCTGTCTTTATTGTTTGATCAAGCAGTGATGTATGTTAGGAACCACAGGGCCAATTTTTTAGGTAAAAATGACGTTTTTGGTTTTTGAAATATATCATATAAATATCTATACACACCTGTGGATCACTTTGGCCTGCCATTTTTAGAAGTCCAGTGACATGTTTAAGTCATCTGTGCACTTCATTTTAAGCACACTGGGGCGCACCACACTGATGCTTTCTTCTCCCCTCGTTTTTGCCTTTTGAATGAAATTTATTCCTTACATTTTTGTTTTGCTCTGATTTGTATGTGAATTTGCATACGCAGTATCAAACATGTTATCTAAAGATTCAAATATGTATTTGATGATTACTTTATTCATTGACTCACAAAAAATACTTTAAGTTGAAAAGAGAAGGAGTTTTAACAATTTCATAAAAACAAAAATATATTTCTCTACTAGTAATAACGTTAACTTTAATCAAATACTTCAATTTATTTGCAGTTTATTTAAGTATCAGAAAATGCTACTAGTGTGCATGTCTGAAAAATGTAAAGACAGTTTTAAAAAAATTGCATTTTGTTTTGCTAGTTAAAGTATTTAATTTTATTATTTGAGAAACTGTTTGAGCTAGAACATTGAGCTTTTACAGTCATTTCTTTATTTATTCATAATAAGTATGCCAGTTTTCAAGTAAACAGATGTAAACTTGTTGCTGAAGTACGTTTTGGTGATGTTTCCATTCTTTAGTGTAAATATTGAGAGATTTTTCATCTCTTACTAGGAATAATTGGGGCTATTAATTCAAATTTTAAGAGAAAACTATTTCCTTTTGAAGATCTTCCCATGAAGTATATTTTTGTACACCTAAAGCTGTATTCATTACTTCCCTAACAGTGCTTCCGCTTTTTCCTCTCAAAAGAAGGTACTTGACCTAACTGTGGTTGTGATGGCGCCTGCGCCTCCTTGGCCATGAGTTAAATGTGCCCGAGCACATAAAGTTGGATAGCACTGGTCTACCTCGAACGAGAAGAATCTATGCCACTTGATCTATTGCCTCTATAGTATTGATGTCACAATGCAGTGTCCAAGAGAGGCAAGACCGCCTAAAAAGTTATGAAAAACTTTCTCAAAAAGTAATCTCATTTAATATTATAATTTATTTTTTAATTAAAATATATAATGTATTCAATTGAAAGTTTAAGGGATTATGTTGTAATGAATAATTACTGTACTCATTTAAGCATTTTCTACTCTTTTACAGCATATTAGCACATTATATCTATACTGTGTGAGTTTTTCCGTATCTGAGGTAATCTCAGCTCCTTTATGTCAGATGATTAAGTCTACTGTATTAGTTTGTCCTTAAAAATAAATTAAATTCCAAAGTTCTATCCATCCCATGGATTTTAAGTTTTTTTTCACTAAAACTGATATTATAAAACTTTGAAATGGCTTCTGGTGAACTTCCTCTTCAGATATTGTGTTGAAATCACTATTTAAATTATATGCCTTTTATTTTTGTAACAGTTACAAAACGATGACAGGAAGTTCACAATATAAGTTTGGAGTCTTGGCAAAAATTGTTAAACATATGAGATCAAGGCATCAGGAAGGAGATGATCATCCTCTGTCATTAGAAGAGATCTTAGACGAAACAAATCAGTTAGATGTTGGGTCCAAGGCAAAGCAGGTGAGTAAGCTCTTCAGAATTTTGTAGAAATGTTCAAGTCAGAGAATATGCACTAATTTTTATAGCTAAGCAACATGCTCTGATAGAACTTGTGTACTCAAGAAAATTAATAGGAAAATTCATACTAATATCTATGTCAAATTTGTGTCCATCAAAAACATGTCAATTTCTTGTCATGTGAATAATGCATTTATATTTAAAAATTTTACTATTGAATCTGAAGCTATTCGGTGGAATAGAATATGGCCATCGTCAATCATAAGTGAAAATTACGAAAAAAGTTGAGAGAGAGAGGGGGAGGGAGAGGGAGGGAGAGAGTCAATGGTTATTAGCCAGGTAACCAAGTGAAATAATATGTCTTCTTCAATATATTTTACAATCCCGGCATTTTACAAAAATACACATATTCTGGGTGATATGTAGCGAGTGCTCATATTAGTACGAGACAACGCATTGGTAATCTGCAATCAAATATTGGAATGCCAAATACTCTGATAACTATTGCATAGGATAATTATATTACACAATTATGTCCACAGTCAGGTCGAGAAGGCTGCATAACTGGCCAGTAGGGCTTGGGATGCTGACCATGTACCACCCTCCAGTACTGCAGCCCATCAATGATGCCTGTAGTGGGCGAAGGTCGGGGACACAGTGACTGGGCAGCAAGAAAGTGTCTTAGACAAGTAGTTAGCTTTTTCACTTCTTGGGCTGTTGTGTGTTTTGATATGGTTCTTCAAGAAGTAGTCATATTCAACTAATAGTTACAAAATTCTCATGTTTCCATTCATTAGAATTAAATACATATTTCATTGTCTTCCCACCTCAAAGTTGTGATTAAAACGTAGTTTGACTTAAATGAAAACTAGAATAGTTTCGAAGTGGCCTCTCTTTCATGTGCAGCCTTTGGCTATAGCCTAGGTTAGTCTAGTGGTACAATTTTCATTGAGTATGTATATAATTCTCAATTTTATTATTACTTACTATTATTGCTCTGTAATGTGTGCTATCTATTCATTAACAGATTTATGCATTTTGTATTTTGCAGTGGCTTTTGACAGAGGCGTTGGTAAACAATCCAAAGATTGAGGTGACTCCGGAAGGCAAATTTATTTTTAAAGCATCCTATAAGATCAAAGATAAGAAGAGCTTACTCAGGCTTTTAAAACAACATGATTTAAAAGGATTAGGTGGAATTCTACTTGAAGATATTCAGGAATCTTTACCGCATTGTGACAAGGCATTAAAGGTACTTTCATATTTAGAATTAATGTAAGGTCTTTATTATAATTCTAGCTTTTATAAATTAGGATGCTATATTTTTCATCAACATAATAGCCATATATAACAGAAATTTACTGCAGAGCAGTTGACCCAAAGTCTGAATTTATTCATACAGACACATTACAGAAATTAATGAACATTAATTGCATTTTATTCCTCATAAAGCAAGTTATAAAGATCACAAATGTTGGTTAGTGATTTCATTAATTTATAGTGTCAGGCAAGAAGTAAACATAATTGTATCAAACTGTAGAAACTATCTTCCGGGCTGTTATGCCGTGGTCTACTGGAGATGTGTCTTCCAGACGTTTCGTTTACAACTGCGGTAAACATCCTCAGTGGCGTTGTCGAAGTCTCCTCATGGAAGGTATCACTGCGTTCAGGAGGAGGCCTTAAGATTAAACAGCAACTGGCATCCGGTCATAGAACATCATAAGAAGCAGGAAAGCAAGGTAAGCCAATCAGAAGAGACTAGCAGCATAAGAGAGATAGAACCCCCTCCACCAGCCACCACGCCTCTGCACGCCCCGGGCCAATCAGCGCATGTTGCACATGGTATAAATGGAGCGCCACAGACAGTCGACACATCAGTCGCAGTGATACCTTCCACGAGGAGACTTCGACAACGCCACTGAGGATGTTTACCGCAGTTGTAAACGAAACGTCTGGAAGACAGATCTCCAGCAGACCACGGCATAACAGCCCGGAAGATACTTTCTACAGTTTAGACACCGGCCGTGAAAGTCTACGTAGCTTTATAATTGTATCACATTGTTATAATGCCTGAGAGAGACATTGTTTTACATGATTTTTGAACAAACTTTACAAACATTAGATTAAAAAGGTGTTCTTCAAAACTCAAAACTAAATATCATTTACATTTGAAATTATAAACTGTGATTTCTAATTACAGGCTCTTCAAAATGAAATAATCTACATATCAAGACCTATAGATAAAAAGAAAATAGTCTTTTATAATGACAAAACAGCAACTCTCACAGTAGATGAGGAATTTCAAAAGTTGTGGCGTTCAGTAGCGGTGGAGAGTATGGATGACCAGAAAATAGAAGAGTACCTTGAAAAACAGGTAATGTACTTATTTATTGAATTGGGTTTCCTTTAACCCTGTGCAAACTTATGCAGCATTCAGCGTAGCCATTTTATTCAAAGATGCTCATAGAATATAAGTAACTCTGAGTAGCTGAATGGAATTACTAATTTCAGCACATACAATTTTAAATATGTACTGCTTCTGCCAATTATGTTATGGCTTACATATAATTGGGGAGTATAGCTTAAAGAGAGCAAATTGAAAGAAAATAATATTTGAAATCATATTTCCATTAATAGTTAGGAGTTAGCCCTTGTCGCTGATGTATGCTGAAAATTGAATTCCTATTTCTAAGGCTCAAGCCAAAACATAATACTGCATTGTGACAAAGTAGCAAAATCATCTGGTTACTTTTCTATCACTTTATGGCCTTCCAAAATTTTATCACAAGTACTTCTTTTGTGTTATCACAACTCACCAACTTTTACTTCTGTAACCTTGCTCAGTCCTTTCAGTGTCTTCACTTTCTCTGTCTTTCATATACTCAATATGATGATGTAACTATGCGACGCCCGGCGTATCTTTTACAACAAAACACATGCACAGCTGTTGCATACTCACTGACACACTGACCAATGGATGTCCGTAGCTCTAACTGTGAACTCATTCACTGCTGTTTTCTGGCCTCCTTATGTAGTGGGGATGATGTCAGATGGACCTTTCATGTGTTCCACATAGTGATCACACAACCAGATTGTTCTTAAAGGTGCTAGAAAAGCCTCTTTTGATTCTGTCACTTCGATTGTTGCTCGTCACGTACACACAGCAGTTGTGCGAGGCAGCTGGCCCTGAATGTCTTTGCCTGCTTACTGGCACGGCATGTGGTGTGAACACTTAGACACCTAGCAGGTGCTAGGGTGCAAAATAGGACTAGGAGATTCTAAAGTAAGAACAAATTAGAAACTAAAAACTTCACTTATCTTAGTAATTACTTTAGAATCTTGTTGCTTCAGTGTTAGTAGCTTCAATTTCCTTAATTAGGACTAGGAGATTTTATTTGAACTTTTGAAGCTGTTGGTTATTGATTATATATTAATCAGAATTTTAAATTTAACAAACTATGTCATTGACAGACACTCAAAATACAAACGTTACTTTGGATGATTCCAACCGCCTTAACACTGGACAAATCCACTCCTGACATCAGTGTAACAACATGACAAAAGTCCAGTCCAATTACTTTTTCTGTCACTTTATTCCCCTTTAAAACTTTTGCTCAAATATACAGTTCTCTTCTCGTTGTTACTACCTAATTTGTGATAGTATAACACACAGCTGTTTTCTTCTTGTAACTGTGACATACTCTTTTCTGTCTTTCTTCACTCTCTCTGTCTCTCAAACACTAACTCTGACTATACAATCACTCAACACTCATTAAATGCTTCGCTATCTTCCTTCATGATGCATTGGTTCTCTCACGATGACCATACACACATAGCTGACACACACACGCACTCAAACTAAAAACTGACAGACTCCTAAACTCTCATTGCCTTGCCTCCGTATACAATGAGGATGATGTAATACGGACCTTTCTTGTACTTTTACAAATATGCCGGCTGCCAGACGCTTCTTGAATAATCTGGAAAACCCTTTGTTTTGCTGCTTTGATTGTTGTCACATGTACATAAACAGTTGCATGAGGCAGGCTGATCTTGAGTCCATTTGATACCGTACTGCCAGTGGTATGGGACAGGCCGGTCCCGAACTTCCTTTGATGTGCACCACTGGCTCATCACAATGTGTTGATTCAGTAACCCAAAATGTAAAATGTTTTTTTTTTACCCTCTGCTTTCTGAGCAAATGAATGGCTATGAATGACTGCTTTTGAGTTGATGGGCAACCATTATGTAGCACTTACACTAATAGCTAAGTATATGTTGTGAGATCAATTATCTCCATTTTCGAATATAGGTTAGAAATGGAGGTGATTGCTCTCGAAAATGTTCCTAGGTATTACTGCGGTAGTGCATAAGAGTCGCCCATCAACTTGAAAGAACATTACATTACAGTGTTGTATGTAGTATCCTTAAAAGAAGGAAATATGAATGTCAAAGTCATAAAGTATTTTCTAATTTTTTTCAGGGCATCCGTTCCATGCAAGATCATGGACCAAAGAAGATAGTCCCTCACAAGAGGAAAAAACCAAGTCAACGCAAGAAGCAGTTTAAGCGACCGCGGGATAACGAACATCTTGCAGATGTATTAGAGACTTACGATGATAAGTGAGGGACATTTCAAGGAAATTGAAAGGAGGGAACTCATGTAGATTATGAAGGAAAAACGACAAATGTGGGACCAGTTTTGTGATATAGGGAACGTCTTTGTGACTAACGTTAAACAGTGTGCACACATCCACCTCAGAGAACTGATTTTATTGCAAATGGAGAAGCTAGCCATAGATTTGAGTTCAACATTTCTTGTGTTAGCAGTACAACTATTGAGAAGTTAGCTCCAATAAGGGTACATACAGAAAATGGCAGGTGTTAGGAAATGAGCTTTGAAGATTTAATAACCCATTACTGCATATTTGTTACAAAATAAATGTGTTTCTTAATCCAACAAAGAAACAGTGTCCTCTAAACCAATAACAGTGTATGCTTCATAATTAAATTTTAAATTCAAAGTTATACTTATTCAGTACACAGTATATGCCCATTTTATATAGGGCAGTACAAAATTTCACAACTGCAGATACATTTAAGATCAGGGCATTGCTTATTCACATTTGATATGTCCATTCTGTAGTCTATATTATTTAAATACAATCATAATCACTCATTTGTTCAAAAGTGTCATAACCTGAGGAATTTGATGTGCTTTCTTTTAGCAGTGTATTTTCCGTCTCTTATAGAATAACGCCAAATGTTCTATTGATTTTCTTTAGGACTCACTGAAGTTATCTTCAAAGTTTGATGTATCATGCAGCTAGAGAGAATGAAATGTTGAACTTCTTTATTTGAAGTTTCATAAAATCTACTAAACAAATCGCACTGTCAAGATTTTTCTAGCGCTGTCTCAAATATCAGTTTTATATATATATAGGATCTTTACTACATCTGGTAACTGGAACCCCTTTTCATGGGCTCTCTCTACTGCACGAGAGAACTGAGAGTTGCTAGGAAAATTGTGTTGTCAGAAGTGCACTAAAATCCTTACCATATTGTAGATAATGGAAATGTTGACCTTCTGCTCTCAAACAGCATATCTTGTAAAAATGTTGCTGCTCACTTGCCTAAGCTCAACAGCTGGAATCCTTGTGATTTGTTGCATGTCCCCAGGAAAATTAATAGGATGAGTCATGTTGATATTTATTATACTTATGTCCATAAAAATGTGTCAACTTCCCTTTATGTGAATGTTGGATTTTATTCTTTGTAAAATATATTATTACATCTGAAACTGTTTGGTAATATGGTACATGACCAGTATCGATTGTGAGTGAAAGTCATGAAAAAGGACAAATGAAAGACAATGTTTGGTAACCAAGAAGAGTAAATAAAGTACCTTTTCTCTACACAGTCACAAGGAAATGTGGAGCTGAGTAGATGCACAATATAGCACAAGCAATTACGTGTACTTGATACTAATTGGTAATGAGTTGATAATCCATGATTCTAAAAGGAATATTGACTCACTTGATAGCGATCATGCATTGAAAGAAATAACCATCTCTTACATTGCGGCCCACCTCGGTAGTGTGATGGTTAGCCTCACGTTCAAGAGGTCACGAGATCAAATCTCGCTTAGGGTAAGTTATTCAGGTAAGGTTTTTTTGAGGTTTTCCCTTATCCTGAGAAGATAAATGTCGGGTAACTTAAAGCTCTATGGACCTTGGGCTCATTTCACCCATTTCAGTTATTCACCATCCGATGTGACATTATGTTGAAGGATGTTAATTTAAAAAAAAAAAAAAATGTACGTTGCAAGTGATGCCATTTTAAACTCCACATAAAATCATAATGAAAAGAAAACTATCAAGACAACTTCTGAACAGTTTTAGATAATATCTTCATAAAATGTACTTAAAAAAGTGAAAGTTTGTAAATACATTCTATCATGATATAAATAAAATCAATTTTGGCGAAACTTAGAGTTTAATTTGAATAACATTAGCCAATTGCCACCTTTATCTGCTACCAGCTAAGTACGACCTTGAAGTAAAGCATTCATCTCTCCACTACCAATAAAAATGCATAAAAACACTGCCAAGCTTCTGTAGTGTATGAGGGTTAAAACATTGAAACAGCCTTCATTGTGAATCCTCATTGGTGCGCAGGAGGTCAGCCAGAAATGAGAGGTAAATGGCAGTCTGTTGTAAAAACCATTATGTGAACTGCATGCGTTTGAGAAAATCTTCAATTGCTAGTGCTGCCACGTGCTGAAGGTAGAAACAATGAAGTTACTGGTTATATTATACATTCCATACAAGGCTATATCTGATGCTAAGGACATGTGCAGTATGTCGTGTGTTTGTAGGGGTGTCAACATGTTGCAGAATCTTGTCCATTTTGGGTGTTTGCACTGTTCGATTCTGACTGTATCATGCATACTTGCTCAGAAAGGGCCTGTTTTATGCCGCAGGCAATGCAAACGTCCTAATATTTGATGTTGTAGAACCTTTAGTTGGGGAAGTGCTGTCGCTACTCTCACTGCAGCATGTTCATATCCATTCAGACTTGTACACTGGTGTATATCAGCCATTTTAAAATACATAAACTGCTCCGTGTTAACTGTTGTCATAAGGTAGTAATGATTTTAATGGAATCAGTGTGTTTACAAGGAGGTCATGGTTGTCACAAGGCAGTGAAACTTGCGAATGAATTGGTCTGTTTCCAAGGAGACTCGGAACCAACTGTTCATACACAGAGCAGATTTGAAGGTCAGCACACATTCTCGGATGGCAACTATGACATTACAGCTTACGTTAGCACTACTCCCAAACTGTTCCCTGACATTACAAGTTATATTTTGGCCAGCCAACTTACTGCTGGTAAGCATAAAATAACTATTACCATCTAAAGGTTGTTTAAACCTGAGACATGAAGTACTTACGATTGTAAGCTGCCTTTGTGGTATTTATCTCAGATGTGAGATTCCCTAGTGGGAGTATGAATCAGCTGGGGAATTTAATGTCATACTACCAAGTTGCCATGCTAGCTCAATGGTTAGAGCAACTGAGCGTGAAGTGAAAGATCCATTCCAGCTATATTGAATTTTCCAGTCCTGCTTCCTCTGAAACGTTACAAGTTGACTTCTGAGGCTTATGTTCCTTATTGAAATATATTTGCGTATGTTATATATACATTTTGTAGGAATCAATTTATCAGAACTAGAAGTGTACGCAGAACCTGTGTCTCTGTTTTCCTTCTTTACTTCTTGTCTCCAGTCACTCTGATTTACAGGCTTCTTTCCATCAACTTTGGCTATTTTATAAGTATTTGAACGAGTATTAGTCATTATGAACACTATTGTAACTCCCTAATATCGATAAACAATATTATTTTCCTTCTAGCATGCTCAGATATATACAGAAACATGAACTAATGATTGCGTTATTCTGGCAGACACAGTATTTAATGGCGGTTGATACCTGACCACTACTATTCTCTTTCCTGTTGAACAAATAAATGTTGTGGGTGCAAATTATATTTATATCACCAGCTTTATGCATGATTACTATACAACAATGCAAGGTATGACAAGCGTAGGACTTGGTTTTGTATTGACCAACTGTGTCTGCCACCTGCCATTAAATGTTGTGTCAGCCATCGTGTGTTCATTCAAATACTGCTACCCCACTGAAGAATCGGCATATACCAAGATTTGCTTACAGAGTGTTAGAGCACAACATGGCCGATCTTTTGAAACATTTTCCACAAAAAGGGCATGTGCTGCTATGTGCCCTTATTGGAGCTAACTCCTCAATTGATGTTTACCATTTATGTACATGAAAGTACATATTGTGTCATTCAGAAACAGCATGTTACAAACTTTATCATAAATTGACCTTATAAATGGAAACTTTAATAAAAACTTTAAAGCCTGGAGCTTAAGTTGTTATGAATTGTAAGTTGTCATCGGAGTATGTGGTCTTGAATTTGAGATTCCCTTGTAGTCTTCCGGGAAAATACAAGTCAGTTGGAGAATTTAAAGTCATACCAGTATGTTGCCATGGTAGCTCAGTGATCAAGAGCAGCCACTATAGAGCAGAAGATCTGTAGTTTAAATCTTGGCTATGGCATTGAATTTTTCAGTTCTGATTTTAGCTTTGAAAGTTTGCCTACACACAGTTTGTGTGTGTTGGTCTTGTAAATGGATATGTTGCAAAGTTACAAGAAAAAAGATTTGAAAGAAGGAATGAATAAAAACATTTTATACATAGAAGTGGTACAGTTTGTTGTTGTTGTTTTGGTTTTTGCATGACAGATCTCCCATTTAATTAAAGCAGGGATTTTTTTCTGAGGCAACATTGTGAGACTTACATCCTTAAACTTTTAAGATCTCAAAGGAAGAAATATAAATAATGAATTTCCTTTTTAAGACAAATATGTATAAATCTTTGTATATATATATTTGTAAGGTGTATGAAAATTCGGCTGGTCCCATAGTGCAGTCGGTAGAGCACCTGCCTATTGTGCAAGGGGTCCCAAGTTCGATTCCCAGCAGGGGGATATTTTTCTCCAGCCAAGACTATTCCTCATCCTTCCCTGAGTCTGGAAGTATAATGGTGGCTGAGTGGTTAGACCACTCGCCTACCATTTAGGCGGGACCTGCATGTGGTATTCGTGGTGGACGAAGTGGTATCTGGGCGGGTTTTCTCCGGGTTCTCCGGTTTTTCCTGCCATCCACCAATTGCTCCATTATTACCCTTCCAATCATTCATTTCACCTGCATTTTATATCATCCTCTTCCTCACTATCATACCTGGTGCTTGGCTGACCACCTGCTTCCAGGTCTTCACTGTGTCTGGTCCAGAGGTTCCTCTGCTCCCCGACAGGCATCTGACCCTAAGTACTGGTTTGTAAGTCCTAGGGGGTGTAAGTCCTACATAAGGGGAGGGTAATCAGAGAAAGAAGAAATCATGAAAATTCCATCACAGATATTAAAGAGCTATGTAGGGATACTAATGATTTTGAACCTGCAGGCTCAAATATTGTTATAATGGAGTAAAATCTAATGAAGTGGATTATTGATTATCTGCAGTCATTTGAATATTTCTTTCTTAATTCTATTACAACCTTATATAAATTTCTATGTATCTTGTTTTTGATGAATGATTTAATAAATAATAAATAAAGCATGCTAAAAAGGAGGTTTATATGTGTGCAGTGACCACATGGAACACAAACACTTTCCAGTGTGACAAATTAGGGAAAGAGGAGGCTAATTGCACTCCAACATGTTGAATACAACTGGCCGGCGAGGTACAGCAAGTAAATGCAGCCACAGCCTTTACTTGTTGCCAGGATCCATCAGCATAAACATAAGTGCATTAAAAATACATTTGAAGACAAACTCAAAAATGATTACGGATTTGAAAATACAAGCAGCAGCTGCCTGGTAAGGGTAGTGCTTGTTTACAAGGCACTGTGTGATGTGTATTGACTGTCTGCATTAAGTTGTTCAGAAAATAATAGGGAGGTTAGAACCATCCTAGACTGTTACATATGCATTATTATAGCAAATGAGACCAAAATTGACAATAAATGTGTAACTACAATACAATTTCTTTAATCTATGGGAAATAGCTAAAGAAACTTTGGTCACATTTTAATATCATTTAATCCAGTTTTTGTGGGTTCCATAAACCAAAGTTTGGTCGAGTATTAGATTTGCTGCAACTTAGCAAACTTGCATAATCAATAATGGATGGGTATGCTACTTAATGGCTTTTAATTTACAAGTTTTGGCTGCCACAATACAGTTATTTCTAAAGAAGAAAACAATGCCACTCTTAATGCTACCAGACATGGCAGATTATTCGATCGTGCATTTTTGTAAACTGTTATCCGTCAGGGGGAGCGGGATATGATGATAAAGCTCTAACCAACAGTTTACATACACCATCAATGCAAGCATGACTCGATGGTGACATGACAACTCTGCTGCTAGCATAAGCAGTGTTACTTGAGCCTTATGAAAAGGGATTCTAAAATATTTTTTCATTAATTTTAAAAGTTCATAACATCATACTAAAATTTTTTAACTTTGAGGATGAAATTTTCATTAAAAGTATTTTAGCACTAATGTATGTTTCCAATTAGATTGTAGATCAAAATGCCATGTACAAAATATGCCTTTTATTGATCTATTTTATAGATGAAACCAGAGTTTTCTAGTTTTTTCCCCCTGTAAACATTACTTGTGGTAAATAATAGCTAATGTTTCTACTTCCATTTTGGGACTGCCCACAATGTGGCATGAACTAAATACATATATGGCCAAGAGAAGTCCCACTATGATGTGGCTAACGAGAAAGACAGGCTACGGTGCGAATTGGAGTTATGTATAGAGGTAGTTTTTAGAGGTGGCATGTGATTTAATGTTGCGCAGTAGTGCATGGTTGAGCCCACTTGTCTATTGCAAGATAAAAGGGGTGTCTGGTTAGTATCTCTTTGAGTTCTAACCCACTAGCCAGCAGGCTGCTGGTGGAAACTTACCCCCACCATCGCTTTGCGTGATGTCACTCGCGCACATCTGAGCAAGGTCACGTGCCACCTCTAAAAAATACCTCTGTAGTAATGGCAGTCTGATACATGGCTAGCATTGTATAACATCATGATGTGTCTTTTGTATGAATTCTAACAAGCAATTTTTTTTGGTTGTTTAGAATATGGATGTATTAGGCAGTGTAGTTTTACTTCATTGGGCCATGACTGAACTAGGAAAATTATGTCACTGCAGTTCACGCCTAGCCTGTCTATCTTGTTAGTTACGCACTATAACTGGTGATGCAGCTATGGTGTAAAGGATTGTTATAGATAGTAGAGGTACATATAAAATTTCATGTACAACCATGGAGAAAAAAAAATGTGTTTGGAGCACCAAATTCATCCAAATCCTACAGAGACTTTATACTGTCCGCAATACAGTTGTGTAGCGTGTGTAGTTCCAAATCTTAATATTATTAACCCATATGACAATCAAGGCGCTGTGCTTTGTGGGACTTAGATGAATTAGGCATCCAGATATGACTAATTGTTTTTGTCCATGGGAGTACATCATTAGCATTTAGAGCTTTTATTGATAAATTTATTTTTATGACTATGTTTCTTTCTTAATAATATTTAACATATACAAATCAACATTCATCACTGATTATCAGAGTGCAATATTAGCATGAAAACAGATGGTACAAGACCTTGGACTTCGCTTGATGCTTATCACTTTGTGGTGTCCTGCACTTTCCAAGTATTTAAGCACAGTATGAATATGCAGAAGATATTGTTTCACCTTCAGCCAAGGTTCTATTAATGCAATTAATGGCAGTGCTTTTGAAGATTTTGCACGTGAAGCAGCTCAATTTGTGCACAAATTTGCAGGTCCCATTGTAAGTTGTAGAGTATAATGCCCGGTATGTACATTGAAGCACATGCTATTCTTTGGGTAATGCACTGTCACTTTTGCCACGAGAATAAACCCTGAGTCCTGCAGATTTATTCCCTAGCATACGGTCCAGCAAAGATTGCTTGTTCTTACGGCGCACACTTAACACTTCTCGGCACAGTTCATGGAAAGCTTCTGCCACCTGTGTAACTTGCTCTGCTGCAGCCACTTCATTGAACCAACACTCATAGTCTTTTGCCAGGATCTCTCCTGAAAAAGCATTACCAAAATATATTAATCATTTGTTATTCGATTGTGCATACAAGAGTCAATCGTTGCACCTTCAACTGTGAAATTATTGTTACATTGGCCTTGATACAACAATACACAGAGTATATATGCTATAAGCTTTAAAAGATTAGACTATCAAAAGCAAGATGACAAGTTTAATTTATTAGAATATTATTTACAATATTAACACTAATTATTAAACTCAGACAAGTTGTTATTCAACTGAACATACAAGAATCATTAGTTTCGCCTTAGTTGCATCGAAATATATGCAGATGTTGATTGACACATGCAGATCTTTTGATTGGTGATTAGCACTGTCATTATGAACAGGTGCACCTTTGATTGGTGGATAGCAGTATCATTATGAACAGATGAATATAATGAGGCCCATTACAATGGCATTGTTGAGCATAAATTTATTAAATAACAAATGTGTAACACTTTGTACTATAACAGATTAAGAGGATTAAAATTATTACAGTCTTACTTTAATGGATCTTCCCTGCTAATATTACTGGTTCGTTTATGAAGGAACTTACCCTCTTCTGTGCTTACTTGGCGTAGGTGCACCATATCCCCTTTGTTTCCCACCAGGACAATTGGCATGTCACAACACAGTGTCTGCTTCACTCTTCTCACATAATTAAATGACCGCCTATCTGTAATAGCATACACCAGAAGCAGTCCATCAGCCCAGTTCAAAGTCTCACTGCTTGGAAGGTCATCTTCACTCTGAAAGCAGAATTAAAACTATTTGCAAATATCACTATATTCTACAGTAAAGTGGCTTATACTTACGATGCATTTTCTGCAATACAGCACATTTAAGTACCAAAATGCTCAACTCATATGTATTTTATAATTTAACAATAAGTTTCATTTGAAGATAGAAATTTTGTTTTGGAAATCATCTGCATCTGATCCACAAAAATTTTCAGTGTTTACATAAAAGTATCACATAGGAGGTTCTGTTTCTAGATAGTTTTTTTTAAAATATAAGCATTTCACAAAACAGTCTGATGTTGTTGCACTCTCATAACTTTCTCTACTCTTGTACTAACTATTCTTACAAACTCATATTCCTATAGCTTCTTCATGTTAGTTGAAATAAACATTTCTAGAAATTATCTTATTGCTCATTTTCTTGTACCTGCATAGCGGTAAAGAAAAATTCCAATAACTCATTAAATACCTACTCATCCATAGGCGCGGTTCTACCTTAAGGGCACATGGTCACGTGCCCCTCCTTTAAAATTAGAATTAAATTTCACGTTAAAATCAGTAATTTATTCAAAATTAGCGCTTCCTTAAAAGCATGCCAGTTACACCCATTGATTACTAGTTTGTATACTCTTTGGTTGTACCAGTTGTATTGAAACTTGGCAAAATGGCTGAGGTCACATTCTCAGTGTGACTTCTTCAGCTTACTGCTGGCCACAGCTGCTGGCCAATTGCAGCTTGCCATCTTTTTTTTTTTTTTTTTTTTTATTATCGTTTTTTCTTCTGCTGTTGTTTATTCTTTGTATGCTTAAATTACTCTTTTTATATCCAATCTTCGTGCGCTTCTGGGTACTGGGTGGGGGGAGAAACGCGAGAATAACACTACGCCGGGTCACATAATTCGTGTGACGTTGATGTGAACAAGACACTTTCCTGGTAAAAGTTAGGATTTTGGTCACTAGATGACACTCCAATAGATGAATGCTAGCAGTAGAGCAGAGACATCTATTCTAGTGGAACTAGTTCTCATTTTGCACACTTCTGTGGTATACATAGCAGCACGTAACAGGAAGGTTTTCGGTTTTCACGCTAATTTACAAGCATCAGGCTTGTATTTCTTTAGTTTACGTGAGTCTGTTGGTTAAGTAGTTTTCTCAGGTATGAGTTAATCTAGTTTTAAGTATTCCTATGAGAATATTACAATGAATACAATTAAATATTTGCAGAGTAAGAACTTAACATACGAGGATCGACTGTCAGCAAAGCAGTTAGGTCCACCAAGACCAGACCTCAATATTGAACATGTATATAAGAATAAACATAGAACGTACAATAGAAAATTCAACAAATCATTTTATGAAAAGTGGGAATGGAGCTGCGGGTGTTCAGAAAAAAATGCATTGTTTTGTTTTCCATGTCTTTTGTTCGGTGGTGACGAAATCTGGACCAAAAGTGGTATTAAAGACCTCAAACATTTGTCTGAAAAGTGTAAAAAACATGGAATGTCTAAAAGTCATTTAAATAATGAAACATTTAGCAGTCTTGGGAACCTGAATATCAGAGCACAGCTTGATGATGCGTACAGAACATCTATACGTAAACACAATGAGCTCGTTGAAAAGAATAGGTACATTCTATCGCGCATAATCGACGCAATTCAATTCTGTGGGGAATTTGAATTAGGCTTGCGTGGTCATGACAAGACAGAGGAGTCTGATAATCCAGGTGTTTTCAGAGGTCTCATTAATTATACTGCAGCCCTGGACAGTGTTTTAAAGGACCATTTAGAACACTCGACAGTATTCAAAGGAACGTCGAAGACCATCCAAAATGAACTTTTAGATGCCATTCTGACAGTATGCCGGGAAAATATCATCAATGAAATTAGTTCCCAAGAATTTCTCTCCATTCAGGCTGATGAAACGACCGGTAATTCATGCACAACCCAAATGTCATTAATTTTAAGATTTCAAAGAGAAGGCAGAATAGTTGAAAGATTTTGGGGTTTTTTTGCAGTTAATGATAGGAGTGCTCGAGGATTAGCTGCAATAATTTTAGACCAGTTACGTGAACTAGGTGTCGATAAAACTCCAGAAAAGCTTGTATGCCAAACATTTGATGGAGCTTCTGTCATGAGTGGAGAAAGGGGTGGAGTGCGTTCCCTGATAAAAGAGAAATATCCACGGGCAAATTTTATTCATTGTTACGCACATCAAGGGAATTTGATTCTGCAGAATGCCACTTCATCATCTTCACACAGCAGGATATTTTTTCAAGATCTCCAAGGCATTGGAACATTCTTCTCAAGGTCTCCAAAGAGAATGGATTTCTTAGTAGACTTCGTCCAAAGAAAGATTGGTTCTGTCCCACCAACAAGATGGTATTTTCAACACAGAACTGTAAATACTGTGTTTGAACATAAAGAAAATCTGATGAAATGTTTCGAACACATTAGAGACACTGAACTAAACGACAAAAACGCTTCTGGCCAAGCTGCAGGATTTATTCGCACCTTAAGAGACCCTCAGTTCTCATTCTGGCTGTCTTTCTACCATAAGGTTATGCCTCATGTTGCTATCTTCTTTGACTGCATTCAACAAAAGGATATAGATGCCGTTAAAATGAAAGATTTCATCAGCAAGTTTGTCAAAGCGATAGCGAATGTCCGAAAGCAATATGAAGAGATTGGAATCCCTTTAAATGAGCCCATGTCAAAAAGGCGACATATTGATAATGGAGATGACCATATATCTGCTATCGAAGTTTGTGACAGGATTGTGACACATATCGAAGACAGATTTCAGTTTGCAGATGATTTGTGCGCATCTAAATTATTTTTTGTGGGCCAGTTTTCAAGTATAGTGCTGTTTTTCCTGAAAATGACTTTCAAACTACTTTAAAACTTTATCCAACCATAAATGGTCCGAAACTGAAATCCGAACTGGAGATATTATATGGACGCGAAGATTTCCGTACAGCCTCCGGCGCGGCCGCGCTTCTGCAGTTTTTCCTCGACAATAATATGTTGCGTACATTTTCTGAGTGTGTGACAGTGTTGAAGATAATAGTGACAATCCCGATGACGACTGTGGAGGCTGAAAGGTCATTTTCAACATTAAATAGAATAAAGACTTTCTTGCGCAGTTCAATGGGAAATGACAGGTTGAACGCTTTAGCTATGCTGTCAATTGAAAAGAAAATAATACACAACATCCCGGAATTCAACAAGAAAGTGATTGAAGAATTTGCTGCAGTAAAGAACAGGAGGATGGAATTCATATACCGAAAATAAATACAAGGTAAGAGTTTATTTTTTGCATGATTACAATTAGTTTTACTGTGCCCCACCTTTGTCGAACTTCACGAGCCGCCACTGCTCATCCAATCGAAATGTTGCTTATTACAAAACTTAACATCGTGTTTAAAAACATTTGCTAAGGAACATTTTTGCAAAACCCCCCAAAAAAGGCAAGTTATTTTGATTTATTCAATTTGGGCCCCATTAGAAACCTTCCACCTCAATGGTCTACTCTTTAAGTGGGACTAACTATCAAAGGTAGTACATATACCAATTTTCATAGAAATCAGTTTGGCCATTTTGCGTGATGATGAGGTAACACACATATAGCATTTATAGCAATA
Organism: Tenodera sinensis; assembly: GCA_030765045.1. Taxonomy (NCBI): domain Eukaryota; kingdom Metazoa; phylum Arthropoda; class Insecta; order Mantodea; family Mantidae; genus Tenodera; species Tenodera sinensis. The sequence continues at coordinate 25,262,501 of CM060973.1, read as the reverse complement.
AAGTAGAATATGACAGGGGGGGGGGGCTGAACCCCCCGGCACCCCACCTCTATCTGCACCTGCATAGTGTATTTAAATTGGATCAGGACATTGAATTTGTTCCAGTTCTCTGCTAGGGAAGACATTAATTTGCATTTCTTCTTCCATGTGAAAGGAATTCATAATGTACCAATGCAATGCCAACTAGTATATGGAGAAACAAAGTAAAGAAAAAGCAATTTGCAATTTTAAGTGAAGTAGATTCACTTAGTTGTTGTTTGTTAAATGCATATATACATAAATGTTATATATTTGTTGCATACATACCTTTGGACAAGTATCAAGTATTTCAAAGAGAATGGGTTCACCATCCACCAGCACTTCATGCTTATAGCGATTCTCTGTAATGACAAAGAAAATCCATTGCAGTTTTGCTCTCATTTCATTCATTATACATATACACACCTGCATACATCACAGCACCTTATGCCCCACACACACACACACACACATACATACATCCTAGATATTTTTCTAAAAAAGGATTTTTTATTATTCAGCAAACCTCAAAATGCGTATTTTTAGTGACATCAAATTTTATGGTGGAATGCAATACCTTCTACTATGTTGTATGTTAGAAAAAGTCAAAATGTTAAATGGGGCGTAGACTATTAAAATTTATTTCAAATGAAAATCACAGTAATGTGCAGATAATGGGGAAATTTCAAGAAGTGTTGGTGTCTAAATATATTTAAAATGCACAACAAGCTGTATTTCAGAAGTATTGTTGTAAAAAGGCAGTTTGGAACCTACTTTGAGGGTAAAATTTATCATCATCCACTAACAATAATATCTACTTCTACAATCTGTACCTCCCAGTGAATTTTTAAATTGGATGTGTTTGATATATGTATATTTCAAATTACGATTCTCATATTATGATTTGCGGTAGAATTTAAACAAGAATCGACTTTGGACAATTCACTCATAATAGGCAAGTGGGAGAGCAGCATTGCCGAGTTGTATCAGAAAGCTAGTAAACAATATGAAAGCATGTGCTATGATGTAGTATAACATGCAAACATGCTACCCCTCAAAGTCAGCTTGTAGGCAAAAGAAAGGGAAGTTGGTAAAACCTCACTGGCTAATGCCTTTCCACTAACTGTTGCAAGTCTCTCCTTGTTTAAAATAAATTGGGGTTGCCATATGTCTCAGATTTTGTGGGCAATCCACAATTTTATGCTAGAAGATAAATGTCCTGGACAAAGAGATAAAAGTCTGCGAAAGCAATGAGTGCTAAAAAAATGTTTCTATTATTAACTTGAGTTTTAATGCCAAACACCATTCCTTATGATAGAAGTTTCCAGATGGCAATCATGAGCGTCGGCAGACATTTTTCCAGGGGGGGCCACATGTTTCAAATTTGCAATCAGATAATATCAATTCACTATTTTATTGTCAAAATTTATAATATTCGTTGCATATAACCATGTTAATTTGTGTTAAATAGAAATTGATCTTTTAAAATAGTAGTTTAATAGTCGGTAATTGATTGCACATTAAGTTGACCGACTTCCAGGGAGGGGCCGTGGCTCCCCCTTGCTCCCCCTTCGCGACGCCCATGATGGCAATGAAGATCATTGATATATCGCTGATCTCGTGCTAACAATGACAGTGGAAGCAGTACTATAAATAATTGATTCTCTGTCAGATCTAACACAGTATCAGCAGTCAAAGTTTCAAGAGGAAATCATGGCATTTTATTAGACAGTTACAGATTGCCTGATGAAATGGAGAAAGCTTTTGTCCCAATTTGAACATTTTGCCTGGATACTGTTAAGGCTATACCTGATTGGTATATTGATGTTTTCTCATAGTTCCAATTTGTTTCATTAAATTTACTTACAAAACGTTTTTTGATATTAAATTCTTCTTTTACTTCAATTTTTTAAGCCTGTTGTGTAGAGGATAGTAATGTTTGTGTTGTGTAAAAATTTCACACTTCTAGTTTTAATAGTTTCTGAGAATGATGCACCAATGTCACTAAAACATGCAATTCCGGGAAAAATGCAGTAAGGTTTATGCTTTATCGATGTTTGAGAAAATCTTAGTAAACACATGGTGTTCTACTTGTAAATGTGATTGCATATTGCTGATTTTAATGTTTTATATTCTCATCTTAACTTTAAGGGGAGATTGTACTTGAATTTTGGCAAAATTTTGGATTTGTTGTTTTAACCATTTTTAAATAGTTTAATAGATCTACAATAAAAATATAACAGACTTTTTTCGAATTCGAGTTGCAGTGTGACAGTAAATGACAGATAATATGGCCTTAGAATCTTGAATTCGAAAGAAATCTGTTATATTCTTATTATAGATATATTAAACTATTTAAAAATGATTAAAACAAAAAATCCAAAATTTTGTCGAAACTCAAGCACAATCTCCCCTTAAGTTAATGCAATGCTCCAAATGTAATATAATATGAAAAACATAACCACACTGCTTTTCACAGACTCATTCAGAATCAGAGCAAGCTCCTTTCTTCTGTTCAGTGCTCAGAGAAATACGACTGGTATAAAGCTTCATGTAAAATAGTTCTCAACTGTAGCAACACAATCATGTACATTTTAGTAATTTGTGTTTAATGCTTAATTATTTAATGAAAACTAACATTTTCTTTATTAATGAAACTCCTTTGCTGACAGTGTTAATGCTTGGACTAATTTTCATCAATAATAACAATTCCTTTACCAAAGGCATCAAAGTTTGGGCTATGTCCTTGATTTTGGCTAAACTGTAGCTTTACTTCTAGAGGGTAGGTCTTTCACTCTGTTGCAATCTTATTTCTGTATATACAGAGTGTATCAGAAATACTTTTACAAACTTCGGTTATGGGTTCCTTACATCACAAGAAAGAAGAAAGTTCATATGAATATGCATCCCATAATCCTTTGTTTTCTCGTTAGGAGCTGTTCACCACAACTCATAATAAATGCTCAAATTATCCTCCTCTTGCTTCTAGACAAGCCTGCACTTGTCGAATCATGAACTGTCACACCCTTTCAAAAACTCTGGGGTGGTGTTGAATGGTTTTGCAGACTTCCACGACACATCGATGAAGAGTTTCTTCATCTGGGAAGGCTGATCCACAAACGAATAGTTTAAGGTGCCCCCAGAGATAAAAATCCAAAGGACTGAGGTTGAGAGGACATGTGGGCCATGGGAACTGATCCTCCTCTGCCTATCCATCGGTCATGGTAGATACCAGTCAGTGCATCTTAAACAACTCTTGATCTTCCTCGATCAATAGTCTGTGGTGCAACGGTTCCTGTCTCAGCAAGGTGATAGTAAATAGTGACAAAGGTTGGATGACTCAATTGTCTTTGTTATGGAAACTCCTCTGATAGAAGCTGCAGCCTCACATTCGTTACCATTTGCGTGACCATACATAAAAATCATATCTGCCTGTTTACGAAATGAGCCATGGTTGAGTGAAACATATGCAGTTAACTCACTACATGTACACAGTTGAAACGTTGAAGACAGACTAATGACAAATGACAAACCTAAACAGGTCTACATGGCAATACTTCACCAGCTACCATATGTGATGCAATGGGTCAACGCCTTCTATAAGTGCTAAGAGAAATGAAGTTGTGAGGTTGGACCTTGCAGGCCATGAACGCACACGTTCATTAAGACATGAATAACAAGAAAACAAAGGATTATGGGACATATGTTCATATGAACATTTTTCCTTCTTGTGGTGTAAGGAACCCGTACACAAAGTTTGTAAAAGTATTTCTGATACATTCTGTATAATAATGGGAGAGTAAGGAAAAACAAAGTAGATTCACTGGACAAGTGAGTTTGTTCTGAATGCATCACTTTTGTCAATTTTGATTTTCTGTATTACAAACTAAGCATAAGTTTTTACTTTTAGAAAACACTGCTTTCTTTATATTTCAATTATCTAAATCTCTCTCTGTCTATGGGTATGTTTGTCTGTGTGTGGTATATCTCAACTAATTCATAAATTGTCAAAGAACTGTGCTGACTTATGCTTAATAAGCAAACATTTATACTTGAATATCTTGCGTAACAATCTTCCTTTGAGGAAGTATGCCTTAACTGGATCACTGTCATCATTTAGTCTATTCAATAAACTGTTGTTCTCACCTGCTTGATGGTCGTACTCTCCAATGTATCTTCTGGTAAGAAAGCGCACAGTCAGAGCTGAAATCAAAATATTTGTTGAATTAATGTACTGCCTATGCTTTGATAGTATAATAACCCACCCCTTTCTTTGACCCTGTTCTGAGAATTTAATCACATGTGCTATAGCTATAAAGAATTTAAGTTTAAAATGCTGGAAGCATGGGCATGGGAAAGGGGGTAAAGAGGGGGGGGGCAGCCTCTGCTTAGAAATTAATTAATCTAATGTGCAATCAATTACTATTAGACTATTATTTTAATTTTGATGCAAAGAATTTTTCCCCAGGATGCTTGTACAAAGCATAGCATAGCACCTATGTTACAAATGAGCTCGCCAGTGATGTTATTCACATCTTTAATGTAAATAAGGAATGCATTATTTTCACTTAATAGCTACATACCTTTACTAATTAATTCCATCAACAATCGCTCCATACTGAGTTATAAATGTTTATTTTATTGTCATCAACAGTGATTCTGCAGCACAACGATAGTTATAAGATTTTTATTTCTATACAAATTTTTACAGTTGAAGCCTATGAGAGTTCATACCAACAGAGATTGAAAGCACGAAACTTGTAATACAATAATGTAATCAAATCAATATTTTTTGTTTAACATGAATTAATATGGTTATCCGCAACAAATACTATAACTCATCTTTCACAGTTTTTGGCAACAGAATAATGAATTAATATTGTCTGATAGCAAAGCTCTAATATGTGGCCCACCTGAAAAAAATTTTGCTGATGCCCATGACTGGAAGTATATATACTTGCAATAAACTATGTGCTTTACCAAGGTCATCTTTTGTGTAGTAGGGTTTTGTCTATCTCTTAGGGTTTATCAGTTATGCAGAAGTCATCAGAATGAAATCGACTTCAGAGGCTATCTCAAAAAATCTGATGTGTTGCACTCACATGACTTTCTCTACTCTTTTACTAACCATTCTTACAAACTCTTATTCCTATATCTTCTTCGTGTTAGTTAAAATAAACATTTGTACAAATTATCTTATTGCTTATTTCCTTGTAGGTGCAAGGGGAATATTGGAATACAGTAGGCTTTGTGCGATAGTCAAATCTTTTAAAGCTTTGAGATTCCGTTCTCTTTGTACACGTAACATATAAAAAAATGAACAACGATGACCCATTTCATGAAAGTTCCAAGTTTTCCGAAACTCACACACATAACAAGGTATATCTCCGAAATGGTTCACCCTACAAGAAAATTTATTGAGACATAAATTGTGTATTTTAGCAAGATTTACATTTTTTGTATAGTATAATTTGGTCTATCTCTAACGGTTTACCAGTTATGCAAAAGTCGTCCAGAGTAAATACGACTACAGGGGCTATAGCCAGAAAATTCAAGATATACATTTCATTTGTCATAAAAATATCTCAAACATATGACATTTTAATCAAAATCGTTAGAGCCATTTTCAAGAAAATCAAAATTTTCGAAAAATTTTCCATGTAAAGGGTAGTTTAGGGTGGGGCTATTTTCTTCAAAATCTTCGTGTCACATCCTTGAACGACATTAAACTTAAATACCAACTTTGGTTTTTAACCGACTTTTCGTTTTTGAGCTATGCTGTCCACAGACTGACAGACTGACAGACACACAGACACACACACGGACCTTTTTCTAAAAATGCTTTTTTTTTGGATCCAGGGGGCCTCAAAACATGTATTTCCGGTGAAATCTCGACTTCGAATTTTTGGGTGGAATACAATACTTCCCCTACTTACCAGTAGAGAAAGTAAAAATGAAAGATATGTATTTCATTTGTCATAACAATACCTTAATCATATGGTATTTAAATCGAAATTGTTGGACACTTTTGAGAAATTCAAAATTCCATGTAAAAAGTAGTTTGGGGTAGAGCAAGTTGGGGGAGGGATAGCAGGTGGAGTGAGGCAATAACGTGTTCCAGTGCAGTGGTACAGTCGAGCCGATTCTGCCCATGCCTGTTAAGTTCTTTTTCACAAGCGATTTAACAGTAAACGTAAAGCATAATAAATTTATTCTATTAGCTGTTGCTTTCTTTATTGCTTTCTGTACTGCGTAGAGTAAGTAACGGAAATATTGCATTCCATCTATAAAATTGATATCGAGATTTCACCGGAAATACATGTATTGGGGCCCCTTGAACCGCGCTGACCCCAAAAATGCATTTTGAGAGAAAGATCTGTCTGTGTGTGCGCGCGAACGTCTCTATGAAGTTAATAACTCACATGACACGAAGATTTTGAAGAAAATTCCTCCACCTTATGGGACATTTTTTCGAAAATTTTGATTTTCTCGAAAATGGCATATGTTTAAGATATTTTATGGCAAATGAAATGTGTATTTTAAATTTTCTGGCTATACCCCACGTAGTCCTGTTTACGCTTGATGACTTTTGTATAACTGGTAAGCCGTAAGAGATAGGCCAAATCTTACTATACAAAAATGTAGATCTCGTTAAAACACACAAGTTATGTACAAATGCATTTTTTTTTGTGGAGTCAACCATTTCGGAGATATTCCTTGTTACCTGTGTGAGCTTTGTAATACTAACTTTTCTCAAATGGAAGGTTGTTACTCACTTGTTTTTTTATCTCGGCTGTGCAAAGAAAACGGAATTTCAAAGCCCTCATATAGAGGCCAGCTTTAAAAGCTTTCACTGCCGCCCCAAGCCTACTGTATTCCCATATTCCTCTTCCCCTTACAAGAAAGTTAGCAATAAGGTAATTTCTACAAATGACTAACATGAAGAAGATAGAGGAATAAGAGTTTGTAAGAGTAGTTAGTACAAAAGTAGAGAAAGTCATGCGAGTGCAACACATCAGATATTTTCTGTTACTAAGGGGGACGCTATGCTCTCTCTTAACCTCCTGGGACCGCCTAAGATGAGGGAATATCTGAGCAGAATTCAAACCTTTGTCTTCCACGAAAGCAATTGTTTATGAACTGTGCTCCAAGAATGTCACAGAGATGGATCAGGGCACATCGTCCTTGGCAAGCAGTGAAGATATAGTTGCCAAAAAACATAACCACAACAGCCTCAATGACATGCGGCTTTAAAGATGGATAAATATTGAGGTTTTTAAAGGATAATCAACTTCATATTGAGTTATAATGGCTTCTTCTATCAACATAACGAGTAATGTTTGTGGAACTATCGCTTTGGTTATATCAACTCCTTTTCTTATGTTTCTGAACGTCTGAAGGATCCATGTGCAGTAAACCAATTAGCGGCCATTAAAAAATGGCAGACAATATATGACGAATATTTTAGTGAGGATATTTTAATTTTATTTAAGAAGTGAAGTCAAACAATTGTAATTTTAAGAATAGCAGACCTAACTTTACTGAATATCCTACTAAAGCAAGTTCGTTCATTTATATTGATCATATAATTAATTCTTCATTTCGCTGGATTAAACGCTAAAATTATTGTTGTTCTCAGATTACTGGATTAGTTTTAGTGCCAATTATGAAAATAAATCTTGCTTAAAATGTATGAATGTTATTGTAAGTTTTTTTCTTTTGAATCCCCGCTAATATCAAATAGTATTAAATGTATACATTATTAATTATTTCGTGGAATACTCTAAACAGGCGGCGCCGTGGCCGAGTGGTTAGACTGTTCGCCTACCATCTTGACGGCCCGCGTTCAATTCCAGGGCCCGGATGTGGTTTTCGCGGTGGACTGTGCCTGCATTTCATATCAGCCTCTTCCTCTCTCTCATACCTGGTGCTGAACTGACCACCCGCTTCCAGGTCTTCGCTCTGTCCGGTCCATAGGTTCCTGGCTTGCAAGTCCTAAATTAAGGGAGGATAATCAGTTAAAAAAGAATACTCTAAACAAATACCACTCGAGCTTTTCATATTTGGGATAATTTTTCTTGCACTTCGCGCTCGCAGAATTATCGCCATATGAAACCCCCTAGTGGTATTACTACAGATAAGTTTATAAATGGCTGAGATTCACAAGGCTTCATTTGCATACAAGAATTACTTCGGAAAGTAGTCTCATTGGTTCATTTTATAAGTCGCTTTTCTACTGTAAACAGGCGCCTAAAATCTGAGAGTAGGTACATGTATATTTGTTGGTCATCTTGAGTGTCCTCATAAATTATGGCACGTTCTGAGAGGTGTTTATGCCGAGAGAAGCCTTCATGTTTGTCTTCGTGAGGAAGTGGGAGGATGGGTATGTGCTACCAAAAGAGCCAGGGGCCAAATGGTTGCATATTACAGCATTCCTAAAGCAGGGCTGCTTGTTGACGAAAGAAGTCAAAATGTTTATTTCGTGTCAGTTGTCTTCTTCCAGTTTCTACTGTAATAATTAGATTTCGCTAAAAGGACTTGTGGGAAAATAACTTTTTACTAAACGTTTTTGATGCACTTTTCGTGCAAATATCATAGCGGAAAGTTGAATTCTCTGCATGTAGGAAACACCTGTTTTGCTGCGTATATGTGCATTGGCTATATTAAACACTGTTTTGATATATTTACTATTACAAGCATGGAATATATTTATAGTTGAATTGGACAAATTTGCACCACTTTGATGTTTTTTTTAAACTATCTTTAAAGAAACTTTAGATACAGCTTCGAAAAAAATAAATGTATAGTATCTAACCTTTTAGTACTAACACATTCATTTGACATACATACGATAAGAGAAAAAATATGTGAAAAGTGGTTAAAAGATGTATGTCAGTTTAGGAAATCTTTATACCACGTCTCTTTCCATGTATATTACTATAAAAACACCATATGGTATTAGGTTACACTATTGTATTTCAAATTACAGATTTAAAAATATAATCATTTCAATGTATTAATAAAAGTTACTTGTATGGCCTTAAGACCTGTCTCTATTTTAAAGAGTATTTCAGGGACACTAAAGGAATGCACATCTTGATAGTTTCTTGGGCTCAGAAATTACTTCTACTACATTTCCACCGTCATGCCAAAGTTCATCTTCCGTGACAGGCTACTTCCAACTCTAACTGGATTTGCAATACACTGATTTGGAATATATTCTTCTGGACATCTGTAACAAAACCAGGGTATAGGTCGCCAAAATAGTTGACAATTAAATAATCCCCACTATCAATCTTTTTTAGATCACACACTGTTTCTTTAACCAACCTTGTCTGCTTTCACTTTTAGTTTTTGACAACACAATACTGACATCGTTTTCGTCATCTAATACCATTTCCAAATTGGAATCGCCGTCAAATATCACTTCTAGGCTCTTTTATGCTTTTACTTTTTACGCAGTTTATTTTGTTTCTTCTGTCTCTTTTGTTCCTCTTGATGCTCATGTATTTCCTCAAACGAAATACTTTTTCCTGCTTCAATTGGTAGTTTTCTATTCATGCCAAGAATATGTGGAAACCCATCTTTTGGGACTAGTTCAGTGTGTTCGCGATGTGGTGGCTTTCCACATGATTAAAACACGTCTTCGTGTAATTTTCATGGGTCAAAAAGCATCCAGTGCTTGTGTTAAATGAAGAAGCCAAGAGAAATGTGACCAAACATTTGAAGTCAGGCTTCCGAAAGGCTGAAATTAATTCATTTTAACCTGTATTATTTTGTATAGAATTCTACCTGCATATTAACAAATATTAATAACAAAATAAATTATTTGTATGTGCTATATAGTTCAGAAGTGGACTGCAACATAATTAAAATTGTTGAAAATGACAGTTGCAGTTTTGAAGAATGGAGAAAAAATGGTGATGCGAAGTTGTACATTATAGTATGCTGTTGGAGAATTTCGTTCGCTCTGTTAGTTAAACAATTATTATACAATATTTTAAGCATATGAGCATGGATGGGGAGAACCGACACATTGTGTCACTTCTCCTACACCATAGTTTTAAGCCCTTCCACTGCCTCACAGCGATCTCTCTACCTCAGAGAACCGGTCAGTCCTTCAAATTGAGAGGGTAAATACTCGATTGCATTGCTGTCACCCTTCTTCCGCATGCTCTAGTCTATATCCACACACTCATGAAGAAACTACAATTCATTTACAAATGCCTATCTATTCATCGCCAGCATGGAAAGTTTCGCGATAAAACAAAATATGAAAAACAAGTTCAACTGAAACGTCTCTGGCCAATAGTATAATGAAGAACACTTATATAAGTTTACACCAGATTGCAGCATAGCTCAGCAGCTTGAAGATGACATACTGTATTGTAAGACTCATCTGTGGGACTGTTTGATAATTATGTGTGTAGTATGGTAAATGTCTATGGTGCAAAGTTTCACTCCAGGTGCAAAGCGTCCAGTTTTACGGTAGTTAAATTTTACCACTTAAATCTTAATATTTATTATTTATTTAATTTCTGAAACAGCCATGTATGAGCAGCATCTTTTTTAAGATCAACAACTAGGTGTGGATAATAATCGATCGCGAGTTAATACTGGTGACCATGCTATTGGTAGCATCATGTTAAATACTCTTAATTATTCCGATTATTCAGTACTGAACGAAAAAAAAAATAATATAGAATACACATGTGTTAAGGGCATTGGATAGCACCTTTAGCTCATTTTATAGACCTCTTCAAAAGACGATGCACTACACAGCAGTTTTATTTGACAGATTTCATGTTTACCACAGTTTCTTCTTTAAACGCATAAATTTGCCTTCATAAATTAATTTTCAGTCAAACTTTTTTCCCTCTAATGCAATAAAATTTGTAAATAGGTTAAGTAAGCTCTTTTCCTTCTCTATGTAAAGTAGATGAGTGAGTGAGTGAGTGTGTGTGTGTGTGTGTGTGTGAGAGAGAGAGAGAGAGAGAGAGAGAGAGAGAGAGAGAGAGTACTGCAGTCCATGTAAACACTTGATATCAAGAGTTCACTGGAAATGCATATGTTTCGAGATCTGTTAACCCAAAATCAGGAATTTTTAAAAATAGGTCCGTATGGGTGTGTTAAGTTTTAATATCCCAAAAATGATTAATGATTCCGATTAATATATAATATATTTAGATATTGTAACAATCCAGTATCCTGAAGAAAAATTGTTCTTTGCTTCCAAATTAAAACAGTAGTCTAATAGTCAGTGATTGACTGCACCTTAAATTTTATAATTTCCAAGGGGCCCCCTTAGCCCCCTTCGTGACGTCATATCTCCTCTCCTTGCGGAGAAAGGCTTGTGTGGGTGTCCAGCCAGTGCGCCGTCAGGATCCTGTACACCTGACTGGATCTTACAGCCAGCCGTCCCGGAACTGGTTGCCTCTGTATCCTTCGTCCTGGAGGTTCAGTAGGTACAATAAACGCAAGCCAAAAGTCTCCTCTGCTGCTAATCTACTCCACTCTATGATCTGGACTTCCAATGTGGTATTTAGAATACATCTGCATACTGAGATTGTTGGTTGCTGTCAAAAATCATTGAGAAGTCATGTTCAACGAGTGGGAAATCCCACAGTTTTGTTTCTGATACGCATTGTTACAGCGATGCAATTAAAGAGGTCCATTTGATCGTCCACTAGAAGAGTGCGTCCTTCTAGATAACGAGGAGAGGAACCGTTAATGATCAATAAAATCGTAGAAGCAACGTGTCGAGTGAAAGAGGCGCATCTTCACGTTCACGAGTTTAAACGTTTTATTATAGAGTTTGTGTAAACAGCCTTGGTGGAATGTTGGCACCACTGAGCACCACGTGTGGGCAGCATGGCAGGTGCCTCAGATCATCATATCACTTTGGAAACGTCAGGTCGCCGAGCTTCTTCTTGCAAAAGTGAGCGACGCGCCAAGGATCTTAAGACTTGGCATCTGTCAACAAATGACGCAGGAAAACCAAGGAAACTCCCCACACATGTCCAAAAGCCGGAGAGCTAATCTGTCAGATGTATAAATTCTGTAATAATGAAGCAAAAATAATCTTTCGGGACTGGAAATATCCTCTCCCTCTCTGTTACGTAGATGCAAACACCGAAATATTTTTGGCGGGAGGGATATTTACTTAAGTTTTGGTGCTAGGTAACCTTACCAGCAGAACATTTATTACAGAGTTCAGGAAAAATGTGGCTTCAGGGAAAGTTGATTCTCTAGTGGAGTGGGATATCGGCGACACCGTGCTCGAGTGGTTAGACCGTTGGCCTACCACCTAGGTAGTCCTGATTCAATCCCAGGGATCTGCGTGTGGTATTCGTGGCGAACGAAGCGGCATCTGGGCGGGTTTTCTCCGGGTTCTCCGATTTCCCCCACCAATTCCTCCATCATGACCTTTTCAAACCATCCATTTCGCCTGCATTTCATATCCTCTTCCTCACCCTCATACCTGGTGCTTGGCTGACCACCTGCTTCCAGTTCTTCACTCTGTCCGGTCCATAGGTTCTTCTGCTCCCAGACAGGCATCTGACCTTAGGTCGAAGGGGGTGTAAGTCCTACAGAAGGGAGGGTAATCTGGTAAAGAAAGAAAGGGATATCTATTTAACTGTGGACAACAGTTCAAGGAGTGTTGGAAGAACATTAAAGCAGGAATTGAAGGAAACGAAATCTATTAGTAGGAAAATGTCGCTTAAGATTTTAGGGCTTTGAAGAGTCGGGTAATATATATGAGAGGGAAAGGGAGCGAAAGGGAGGGTAAGGGTGAGGGGGAGAAAGAAGGGAAGAATACATCTAGTGGGTCGGCTTTGATATGCAGTGCAGCATTGCAAATATCTATAGTGAAATGAGTATGTTACGGTGTGCCCATTTATTTTACTAAGCTAGTAAGAAATATCACAGGTAGCTATTTTAATTGTAAAGAAGTTCATAGGAAATTCGAGATCTTTGATTTGATTTTACTGTTTTAGTTAGGAAAAGTGTTCACATAACTGTGTGTGCTGGCTTCAATATTGATAGCAAACGATATTTTATGACACGTTGTATAATAACCTTTACATTGCACTTAAAGGTTCCTAGTAAACTTTTGAACAAAGAAACATCTCACGTTTTCCCCATGAGGTGTAACAAAATCTTATTCTTCCTATTCTTCCTTTTAGACATACGCACATTTTCTTGGGTTCTTTACTCGTTTAGAAACTGCCATTACATGCTGGAGTAATGCACAGTGTGCACCTGATTGCTGTGTTCAATTGTTTGACTGACACGTGTTGAGGGAAGAGGTAGTTTCTGCGCCGACCTCCCTCCCCTGAACTTGCAGGAGCTGGCAATCGCGAGTGCCACTTTGCGGATCACTGCATCAAGGGAACCTCAAAACATATATTTTCAGTGAAATCTCGATACCAAATTTTTGAGTGGGTTGCTATAGCTTCTCTACTTAATTAATATACACGGTAAACTAAAAAGAAGCCGAAAAAAAACAGGGAAAAACTGAATAGTCTGGTAAAGGTGTGGATCTACAAGCACCAGAATGCATGTGGTCCGGCGAAAAAAATGACACAATACCAGCCATACTATATAAAAATATGAGGCTATATCATGTAATAAACATTTTAAAATGTATTTACACTAGCTATGGCAGTGGACGCACTTACGCGCACATAGCCCGTAAGAATCTATAGCAATCCATTCCTCGCACACTTGCTGATATTACTGACGCACTTTCATCGGCGGCAGGCGGTCTCCTTTGCTTTCAGCTTAATGGCAGCTTTCCCTTCTTAGGCTTTTTTCTACACCATGACCCAGTTTGGCGAAAGGCTAGGACTCTTAAACTCAAATCATAAAACATATTTCGCTTGGTAAAGCACGTGTTACCACGCTTGCCAGTATGTGTATTGTGTTAATTCAGTTGGAGAGTTTGTACAACACTGGTTAGTTATAGCTTGAAGAAAAGTATTAAAACTTAAAACAATCACTTAGTTTTAATTCTCAATGTTATTTACATAACTAAGATTTCAGGCTGTCTTTTAAACGTCGTCATCGCATCCTCCCCATAGAGGCTTTAAAGTATGCATAATAACGATCCAGAAGTAGTCGCCATATCTTACTACAGACATGGTAGTCCTCCATTAAATTTAAATCAAGCTTTAGTATCAAACATTTGGTTGCCAAGTGGTTGACTATTACTGATTGCTTGTTATAGATTGAACAGTGATCTAAATTGGTGAGCCATTCGACCTCAACAGACAACATGCCGCGTAAAAACCATTTGAACGGCGAGGGAACAAAATGTAGTGCTGTTGTAAAACAATCATATACAGGAAGTGTTGAGAATGGCAATGTCCTTGTCCACAGCCTTCTCTAGAGGGAGTGACAAATGACGTAATCTCTATTGGCAGTTGTGAATCCAAAATTGGTTTTATAGGATACTAACTTTTACTTTACCTGTAGTGTTTAACGCCCGCTTTTACTACTACGGCACCGCAGGCGGTGACACTGATGATACATGGAATGAAGATGGAGCACCAGTGGAATGAGATGGCGGGGGAAACCGGAGCACCCGGAGAAAACCCGCCCTGACGCCGCTTCGTCCACCACGAATACCACATGCGGGTCCCTGGGATCGAACCCGGGCCGCCTAGGTGGTAGGCGAGCGCGCTAACCGCTCGGCCACGGCGCCGCCTTACTTTACCTAACCCTCATTTAGGCTAATTTGGTATTTGACTACAAAATACTTGAACATGAACAAAAAGCAACAGAGTAAAATACAGGTTTAAGAAATGGAGTTCTTAAGAAGTCTGAAGAGGTGTACGAAGACCTAATAACAAATGGAAGTGAGAAACGAGTTCGAAATTTTTAATATAAATAAAATATTTGAAACAAAAGTGGAAAGAACATGTTGAGAGAATGCCAGATATCAGAATTATCCTACAGGAAGGAGATTAGTGGGCAGACCCAAGAAACGATGCCTGGAGAACTTTGAAGGTGAAACAGGCACTTGATAACCTATGCCATGAAGTGAAGAAGAAGGTTACAAAATTCGATATCAGGAACAAAGTTTGATAATTGAAATCTTATAGAAAAGGCATAGACTTTCAACTCTTGCGTATTAATGTCTTATATTACTGATATTATCTACACATATTAAACTTATAAGCTATATTATTGATAGTTTTTGCTGCAAAGGAATATAGATTTCTAGTAAAAATGATATAACCTCAGCTGGTTCATTAAATATACTAAACTAATATACAAGATGTTTACTGTTTATGTGTCACACATTGGTAGGTATATATGCCTATGAAATTTAGTGAGACTGTCTATCACAGCTTAAGGGAGATCTGGTTATTTTAGTCACGTATCTCCGCTTAACCACTTTTTGAGCGTTTGTGTTACATTTTCCCCCAAATAGTGTTGGCACTAAGTTCGAACGCGCCTGAGTGAAGTTTACAGCAATCCATTTTAGTTTGGGAGGTTTGTTTGACCTTGTAGCTTTCTGTGGTTTCTCTTTTCACGACAGAGTAAATCAGTTCAGGCCATAAAAGCTGGCAGCATATTTCGAGTGTGTATTATACATCTTTCATCTTTTAGCCTGCTTTCCGTATACTATCACATACATAAACTAGATTGATACATTAAATGAATGAGAAAATTGCATGTTGTCTACACGGGTAAACTGCCTTCAGTAGCAGTGTTATATCATTGTGATGACATTCACACATCATACAAGTATTGCATTAATAAATATAAGCTATAAGGTCGCTTACTACAGAAGATAGAAGGAAAGAGAGCAGATCCCGATTCGTTAACTGTCCTCTGGGCGAAGGTCAGTGTTCAAAAACTAATGCGCAAGCTATAAGAACGGTTGTTAAGCACTACAAAAAATTCTGATGAGAATGTTCACACAACTTTAGGCATTCTTCAACAAACTATTCTTAACACAGCTTACTATTATATCTACCTACTTCATGTTCATCCAGGTCAACATCTGTAGAAATGGTTGTATTACATATTTACTTGTAAATGCAATGGGAATAGGGGAATACAGTAGACTTAAGCGATAGTCAGACGTTGATTAAACTACTTTTCTTACATAATGCCTGAGCACCTTTCCCATTATCATATCCTAGCCTTATTTGTTGTAGCGTTGTTTTTCAGTGCTGTTTCAGTCACCCATAAATGCACTTTCTGCTCAAATTAATCACCTAGTTTTCGTTGCAATATCTTAGATATTATTCATACTAGTTTTGGACTTATTTCTCTTTTAAAATCAACGTAATCCTTCATCGGCTATAGTAGTCATGCTTTATACAGGACAAGTTTCTGCTTTAGACTAATTGATAGCTTCAGCACTGAGAAACAAAATGTATATTTCAACTTATTTTTGCAAAAAGTGGACTTGTTTCTCTTTTGGAATCATCGATTGAATCGAAAATGGTTTAGTTCCACAAAAAATGTACTTGGCACGAAATGTGTACTTTAACAAGATCTACCTTCTTTCTATAGTATAATAGTGTCTATTTGTTACTGTTTACCAGTTATTCAAACGTCATTCAGAATAAAGAGAACTTCAGGTTATTCCCACAAAATTCAAGATACACATTTCATTTTTCATTAAAATATTTTCAATATGTGATACTTTAATCAGTTGTTTTTGTGATTCAATTTAATGGAAATAAAGTGGCAGGAAAAGTAACTGTAAAGTGTCATTAGTCACAACATGTTACATTGTGAAGGGCGCTATAGAATCTGCAGTTAAGTTATCCTAGATTTTTATGTTCATTGGATCTTTTTATATGATTGTTTATAGAATATATTACAAACATTTTTAACATGCTATTGCAGTCCAGAATAGTGTTTGTTTTTACACATCTACTTTTACAATTGCACTAAGAATAGCACGCAAAAGACTTTTTTTTATAAAAGACAATTAAGAGTAAGAATTGAATTAGGAAATACTCAAATAGGCAATTATATTCACCTTAACGCAGGTATATCTAATATAAATTTTCCAAGCCATACAGAATATAATATCTTTACAGATTGGCGGACTGCGTCAGTTGTAATAGAGGCTTCAAAATTAACTGCCCCACACTTCCCTCGACCACCAAGGTCAGTAGTGGGCGCAAAGAGCATACTGGAAATCTCTGGTCATAAAGTACAAAAATATCACGGATGGAGGCCTGAGATATGTCTGGGAGGAGAGAGATCGCATTTTCCAACAATTCACAAACCATTGTGATGTAGCTGTACATATTTACCAAGTTGCCTCTAATAATAATTCAATTTAAGCTTTGAATTTTAATGTCGCACTTGGAAATGTAAAGAGTGAATAAACTGTCCCATTCTTACTCTATAATAATTTTTCTTTGCATTTTTATTCAAGTTATACATTCAAGCATGCTTTAAAAGTGACTTAATTCCAATAAATATATGATATATTTCTATTTTAGTGTTTGTTCTTGTATTCCTTTTGCATGTATATATTCTTTCTTTGCATGTATACCGGGTGGAAAGGAAGCCATTACATTAATTTAAACCAGTCTTTGATAAAGGAGATATTTTAGTTTTGTCGAAAACAAGCTGGCAGCACTGCAGATTGTGGGTGGTAACTTTCTCTAGGTCAGTACATAAACAAACATCATAGCGGTGCGTCCTGAAAACAAACTCATACCCTGCCTTCTCCTTCAGCGTTTACTGTTCGAGTGTGGGCCAATCACAAGCGTTAGCTCCCAAAACATTACACGAAAGCGCCTGATCTGTTTACATACAAAAACCAGGTCAATTCCCTGGCCAATCTCAAAGCAACGTTGTCGACTTACTCCACATCTGAAAGAGCAGCTCGGAGTATTCCTTCACGTCTTTTAAGTGATTAATTATTCCGAAACCCTGTGTGATGTCGCATAATTACTACCGAAGCTGTCAGAAACCAGTTACTCTACGCATCTTACAAGTAACAAACTGCTATCTTTGTACATTTTGTGGAATAACGCATCCAATTTGGAACAAAAATTATTTATTTTGTTGAAATCGGCTGTTCAAAAAACAAAACACCATTAGACTTTTTAGTTTCTCTGCTGGTAAGTAGGGGAAGTATTGTATTCCACCCAAAAATTCGATGTCCAGATTTCACCGGAAATACATGTTTTGAGGCCCCCTAAATAAAAAAAAGCATTTTTAGAAAAAGGTCCGTGTGTGTGTGTGTGTGTGTGTGTGTGTGTGTGTGTGTGTGTGTGTGTGTGTGTGTGTGTGTGTGTGTGTGTGTGTCAGTCTGTGTCACTCTGTGTCACTCAGTCTGTCAGCCTGTGGACAGCATAACTCAAAAACGAAAAGTCGGTTAAAAACCAAACTTGATATTTAAGTTTAATGTCGTTCAAGGATGTCAAACGAAGATTTTGAAGAAAATAGCCCCACCCTAAACTACCCTTTACATGGAAACTTTTTCGAAAATTTTGTTTTTCTTGAAAATAGCTCTAACGATTTTGATTAAAATGTCATATGTTTGAGATATTTTGATGACAAATGAAATTTATATCTTGAATTTTCTGGCTATAGCCCCTGTAGTCGTATTTACTCTGGACGACTTTTGCATAACTGGTAAACCGTTAGAGATAGACCAAATCGTAATATACAAAAAATGTAGATCGTGCTAAAATACACAATTTATGTCTCGATAAATTTTCTTGTAGTGTGAACCATTTCGGAGATATTCCTTGTTATGTGTGGGAGTTTCGGAAAACTTAGAACTTTCGTGAAATGGGTCATCGTTGTTCATTTTTTTATACGTTACGTGTGCAAAGAGAACGGAATCTCAAAGCTTTAAAAGATTTGACTATCGCACAAAGCCTACTGTATTCCAATATTCCCCTGGCACCTACAAGGAAATAATCAATAAGATAATAATTTGTACAAATGTTTATTTTAACTAACACGAAGAAGATATAGGAATAAGAGTTTGTAAGAATGGTTAGTACAAGAGTAGAGAAAGTCATGTGAGTGCAACACATAAGATTTTTTTAAAGAGGCGAGGGATACTTTCTGGAGACATGTATATGCCTAACGTTTGTCGGCATTGTAGAAAATAGGCCTGGAGTGTATCCAGACTAGTGTGAAGCTTCTTTGTCACTCCGAAATACCTTGGAGAGGTGGCGCCGCGAGCGTCGCGAAGTCAGCTGAGCGTCTGGCACTCCACACGACGTCGGGCAAATTGCCCAGGTGCGTCTGACCGGCGATGGTATTTTAAGTCATTAAGGCCACGGTTAAAGTTCTTGTACGTCTTTTTGTGGACGATGATGTCCAAAACATACTACGGTGTGTGGTCAAGGCATTCCCTAAAGTGATTTATAGTGCTAGAAGGCCATGAAAATACGCGTGACGCCTTCAAAACGTCAAAAGGACGGCGCTTTTCATAACATGTATACAACAGTCCATTAGTTTATAAAGTAGATCTTTATACAGTTAATGTGCTATTTCAAATAACCCTGGTTATAACTCTATCCGAAACGATGGTGTTGTTTTGCAGATAAATATTGAAGATGTTTACGTGTGACTAATTGCCTACAATGTTGTTAATCTTCTTTGCCCTCCCTCCGCCTACGTTGGGCCTGTTTCCTCACTTAATAAAATGTTTCGAAACATTCTATAATTTCTGAAGTGAAATAAGTGTATATTTATTCCTTCTCTACCTTACATGTGGGGCATGTACTGCAAATATAGAGCTGGGAGGAGATTTATTGCTGTCCTTAGCTCCAGAGATATGTTACTCTTAAATACCTTATTTGACTTTATAAACCTACTATAAATTTTGAAAAAAATATGTAAAGGAGTAAGTCAAGCAGACAGCTAAGTGCAACACGTATTTCAATACAATAATTGGGGTTCGGTTTTTGATGGCAGTCAACTTTTAATTGTATCACGGAAATTATTAGGTCCCAGATTATGAAAATACATGTTTTTTGAGATCATTGTTGGTCATTTTAATTTTAGGACTTTTTTTCTCAATTTTACATCCTGTTTTGTTCTTTCTGTCATCATTTATTCGTTTTCTTATACTTACATAGAGTATAGGAATATTTTATATTATTGACACCACGCTTTTCTTATTAAATAAATTATGCCAATCATAATCCATTGGACCTTGTGGCCCGCTAGGATCTCAGCGCAGAATTTTCTGTCCACTTGGGCGACCATGAAGTCGCTTTCCTATTGGGTGATACTGGAGCACTGGAATCCTAGACCTGGGCATGCGGAATATGTGGTCATTCCAATGTTCTGATATTGTTGTATAACGTCCAACAGAAGTCGAACCTATATCTTCATTACGGATGAGGACCCCTTTGATGTATCTGATGAATCGCATCTCATGAGTTGACGTTCATCTGTTCTTCTGAATGTCCATGCTACACCTCCAACTAAAGAGTGGGTCGTGCCGTAGTCTTATAACACGTGGTTTGGTATGCTGCTATTCTAGAGACGGTTTCAGGACTATTAATTATATTTATAGTTCTATTAAATGTAATTTTTTCCGGAATGCCAAAATCTTCAAGGAAGGAAAGATAGTTTGTAGGCAATGCATTTACTCCTTTCAACAATTTATTATTAATACAAATTTTACTGGAGATGGGACATTTCCCACCAAATGCCATTGTTTTCGATCTATCTGCATTAATTTCCATATCATATTTCGTCTCTGTGATATTTAGGTGAACAGAGTAGTGAAAATCCTGTTCATTATTTTATAGGGTATTGAAGGGTAGTTTAGGGCGGAGGAAGTTTTTTCAAAATCTTCGTGTCGCATGCTTGAAAGATATTAAACTTAAATATCAACTTTGGTTTTTAACCAACTTTTCGTTTTTGAGTTATGCTGTTCACAGAGACTCCACACACACACACACACACACACACACACACACACACACACACACACACACACACACACACACACACACACACACACACACACACACACTTGGGTCTTTTTCTAATAATGCTTTTTTATTCAGGGGACCTTAAAACATATAGTTCCGATGAAATATCGACATCGAAGTTTTGGGTGGAATACAATGCTTCCTCTACTTACTATACGTAGTAGAGAAAGTAAAAATGCATGTTTATTATATTAGGTAACAAGAGCATAGCACATTTTTCTGCGTTTTTACGGTCTTGACCTATTTTTTAATTTCCAGTGAACTGATATACAAAACTGAGGTTCAAGAATAGTCGATTATACGTATAACAATATGCAAATGTGTGATACTGTATGGTAAGAAGTTTCAGAAAGAAAGATATATCCAGTCATATGTGTTTTCAAAGTAGATTTACGGTTTTTGTTCTGGATTAAATACTTTTTATAAAATCAACTATACAAGATAAAGAACCCACTGAAATAATTATCATTAATAAAATAAGGAATAAAAGTTTTGAATTAATGGATTGAAAACTTCTGATGAATTAAAATCAATAGGTGTCATTGCCAAATGTTCAGACTTCCTTGTGCGGTTAATCCCATTGAAATTCAAGCTTTTCTTCCATTTTATTGATGCAGGGTTGTAACAGCCAAGAGTAAGCTTTTAGAAATACTGCGATATAGCTTTAAAAGAACAGCTATTATGCATTTACACGGAAACGATAATATAATGGCCTCTGATGTCGCGTATTTAATGTATGCACATTGACATGCCCGCAAAGATACTCGATCTTACACATAGAAATTCGATAAGCTTGTTTGTTAACGTGAATCTGTCAAACTCATTTTCCTACAGAGATATCAAAGCTCTTCATTTGTCGCAACAGTCAGCGAACACGTGAACAGGTCTACATTTTGTTTTTATAACTAGCTCAAGTGTGAGAATGAAATGTTAGCGGCATACCTACACCAGCTGCAGGAGGTGGAATTAAAGTCATATCCAAACAAGCAAAGAAATTTATTTCTGTGTTAGGACTTGCGAAAATAACTTCTGCATTTGCAGTGCAAACTCATTCCGTGGTCATTACAATAAACAAACGACCAAGTAGAATAACATTTATCGTTTCAAGCAGACCCTGTGGGTATTTAAAGCGAATAACTTGTGTTTTCGAGAAATCCTTTCGTCGTAATCATAAAATAGTTCACCAAAATCCTCTGAATCTAAGCATTTAGAGATTCTAAGAAATTGTACTATACGTATCTTAAAGTTATCTCGTTAACCGGGAAAGATACGAGAATCTTCACATTTTGTAGACTTATCTATAATATTCATAGTAACTATAATGATGATGATAATAATAATAATAGTAATAATGATGATGATATTATTATTATTATTATTATTATTATTATTATTATTATTATTATTATTATTATTATTATTATTATTATTATTATTATTATTATTATTATTATTATTATTATTATTATTATTATTATTATTATTATTATTATTATTATTATTTATTTATTTATTTATTTATTATTGCTCTTAATGGTGTATTTCCTTTAAAAGCCATTACCTTTAATTTTTCCGTCTATTTCTGCCACCAGTGCTAGAAAATGAATGACGTAAATACCATGACAACAACACAGCAATGAAATTATCACAGCTACGACATAATTTTCTTCAATGGCCTGTAAGAAAACCTTTAGAACCAGGTTAAAAGAATGCCAGTAATGTGGTTTCGTTAGTCAAGGTAACACATTTTTCGTTTATCCATCCACAAAACTTATTCTTTTTTCGTAAAAATCTTGTGATTTTTCTCTTGGGTTCGTTCAAAATGTCAAGCGGAATGCAATCCATACATCCAATAGTGTTATAATTGCCTTCCATTTTCCTCTATAAATGTTGAAACAAATGAAATAGCATCTGTTTAGCGACCATATTACGTCATTCATCTGTGATCTCTGGTATATCATAACTTTTCATTTAGGAACTGTATTATTTTTATGATTTTAAAGCGAAAGCTGCATAAAAAATTGTATGTAGCTAACACGTGCATAATCTTTTCATTGTGACACTCATAAAAATATTCGTGTCACTGTCAGATTATACACTAATTATATAAATACATATAATCTTGGTATCGAATTTTTGTCCTCCCCCTACTTCAGTACGTAGTTAAGAAAGCAATAAGCATAATAGAGAATCATTTGAATGTAACAAATATGTTTGTGTCCTGAAGCTTCTTCAATACCCAACATGCTAAGGCTTGGTTTCACACGTTTCATCCAATCTGTATTACTACCAAGGATACAATGCACTGGTGAGAGCGTGGAAATAAAGGAAAGTTTCTCATGGAGTAAATATAGCTGGCACACTAAGGAACGCACAGAAATTTGCAGCCAAAGGAGCATCAAGAGAGTCTTCATTGCTTGGACGTAGGTGGCGCTGTCGTCACAGTTTTATCATGGAAGTGGGAAGCAAGTTTTCTTTAATCATAGACTGTCAACAAATCATGCCAGAGTCTACTTTTAATGACATGCACACGCACTCGAGTGGAGAGATAGCCATTAGTGCCTGATTCTGCTTACTAATGTGGGGCCTCCAAACCAGGATTAGGCTTTTTACATTATTTACTACGAACAGTAAAGTAGAGGAAGTATTGTATTCCACCCAAAAATTTGCTGTCGAGATTTTATCGGAAATATATGATCTGAGGCCCCCCTGAAACCAAAAAAAGAAAACAAAAAGTCGGTTAAAAATCAAAGTTGGTATTTAAGTTTAATGTCTTTCAAGGATGCGACACGAAGATTTTAAAGAAAATAGCCCCACCCTAAACTACCCTTTACATGGAAAAATTTTCGAAAGTTTTTATTTCATTGAAAATGGCTTCAACTGTTTTGATTAAAATGCCATATGTTTGAGATATTTTTATGACAAATTAAATGTGTATCTTGAATTTTCTGGCTATAGCCCATGAAGTCCTATTTACTCTGGATGACTTGCATAATTGGTAAACGGTAAGAGATAGACCAAATCTTACTATATAAAAATGTAGATCACAATTCATGTCTGAATAAATTTGTAGAGTGAACCATTTAGGAGATATTCCTTTTTATTTGTGTGAGTTTTGGAGAACTTTACTTCTGTTAAATGGAACATCGTTTTTTATATGTTAATAGAGTAAAGAGAACGGAATTTGAAACCTTTAAAAGATTTGACTATCGCTCAAAGCCTAATGTATTTCCATATTCCCCCTGTACCTACAAGAAAAGAAGCAATAAGATTATTTCTGCAAATTTTTATCTCAACTAAGGATATAGGAATAAGAGTTTGTAAGAAAGGTTAGTACAAGAGTAGAGAATGTCATGTGAGTGCAATACATAAGATTTTTTCTAAAGGACTGTTGTTTGAGACCACGTGGTTGTCTTTGAATGAAAGTGTGTTGAAGATGTCGAAAATATATCATATAATTCTTTATAATTTTGTGCAGTCAATATTAATAATTCGCCATCCATTGTTGGAGGTGCCTGGATTCTGTTTATATGCGTATGTGAAAGGCACACGTCATAATTATCGAAAGCTTAGGCATTATAAATCATTAAAATAGGTAGACAAAAAGGCATTATAAATACTAAAACAGGCAATAAAAATCAATTAGAGAAATCCATTTATTTAAGAGATTATATGTTCAATAACTTGATCGTCATGTTTTAAAGAACTTCAAAGTTTTAAACAAAATGCTAGTGTTGTAATTGACACAATAATTGAATATTTTTTAAAAAGGCCTGTGTATTACAAGTCTTATTCGTTGCATGTGACAACCAAATGCTTTTTTTAAGCATTGATCATGTTGAGTCTCCTGTCAGATGACACTTTTTTTATATGACAACATGACCTCTCAACATCGACAGAGGCTACTGGAGCAAATGTAAAACATAGCATCATTGTAGCATGCATTTCAACTGCAACAGAACTGTTACCTTGTAGAATTTTTCAAATGTTTCTAACTTCATCCAGACAGAAAAAGGCAACATAAAACTGTGGCATTTCAATCAGAAAGGTATAATTCGTACAGATTCACTTTCAAATTGAAGATAGATTTGAAACATTTAAAAAGGCATTCTGCCTAAGTTCCGGTCTCTGATTATGACAAACGTTTACGTTCACGCGCCACTAGGGAAGCATCCGGAAGAGTCGTGTAGTACGTATCCTTCTCGGAAGCAGCAGAATTTGAATCTGACTCTTGCGGACATTTCCTGCTTCACTCCGTTCCGGTCGTGAAGGGTCAGTGTGCGTCAACCTTAAAGCAGGTTTGCCAACGTCAGGAGTGGAAATGTTAGTGACCCCGTCCTTGCTAGCCCACATGGTCGTCCGGGTCTGGTTTCTCCTGTATCCCTTCCTTCCAATAATCACTTTGAAGGCACAAATGACCCACTACGGCCTACTCCAGTTACTGGAAGCCCTCGGCTGACTACTGCTTCCCCTCTTGCTCCCAAAACTATGATGAGAAGGTTGACCGAAGTTTCCCTCAGACAGGTAGATTATTTCAAACGGGAAACGTTTGCAGAGAAAGAATCTACTAGACTTCTCTTTTTCACGTCTACTCCTTTCATTATTCGGTTCAACATTTAGTTCCTTGTCGTCTGGGTTTTTGGAAACACTTGAATAAGAACTTAAACTTCCATACTGCGCTGTAGAATATTCCTTCCTTTCTTACTCAACTTCATGGATTTAAGCCCTTGGCTTGTTTCAACACCCAGAGATTGACTCTCTCCGATAACGGGCGATCCAACATTTCGTTCTTTTAGCTTGTTAATGGAGTAGAATGTATGGTAATCTGTTGGCTGGTATTTTTCAATGTGATTAACCCAATTAAGTTTTAAGTTTTGTATTCTTTCTAACAGGATATGGAACGTTAATTCTGTTCCTATTTCTTCACTGTTTTTATATCTAACAACCTTGTAACCTGCTACTGAACGCAGGAACTTCATTTTAGCTGTTTCTTCTTTTTGTTTTACTTGATCTAATGTTAGACTAGTATTCACAAACAAATATTAATAGTTTTATACAACTTTAACTGTATTGACTTTTAGTTTAGTTTTTCAATGTCCTTATTGTCCTACACATATTATAGAATCTACTTAAATTTATACTAATATCACTCTTGACAGTAAGATACATTATTTCCTAAATAATTTAAGTTACTGATCTGTTGGTTTATTATTAATAATTGACATGTTTTGTAGTTTGTCCCTAAAATGCCGTTATTGCTATGGTTACTAGTTGTTTCATTTATTTTTTTTTTACTTCAATTAGTAATTCTTTTTCAGTATTGCTAAAAACATACTTGATCGTTTACGAATAATATTTTGTTCAAGACTGCGTTAGTTATTTTAAGATTCTTAGTTAATTGTTCCTGTCATTGTCTAATGAGTTTGCAAATGTAAGTACTGAATACTGCAAGATATAATGGATACCCTTGTTTGTTTTATTGACATCAATAATACACCTATTTAATCAGTGTTTGGGATTTCCTAATTTTGATCCAGTGACAAAATCCTTAATTAGTACGTATCTAATCCAGGAAAATATTTCATTGGAGTCCGGAGGGCCTAATTCAGTCACACTTTCTGCTCAGACCCTGTTATGGTTACTTTATAAAATCGATGGAAAATTTGACGGAAAATTTCCTCAACAATTTCTTCTTCTTCTTCACTTCAAGGATTAGGTTCATATTGAGCCTCTTCCGGTGCCCATTTTGCTCTTGGTCTTCCAATATCTCATTTGGCTAAATTTGCTAAAGTTGGTAGTCTGTAGTTCGGCATTCTTTGTAGATGTTCACACCATTTTCTGTTGCTTTTGTTTTAGTTCTCCAGCAATGGTTCCACCCAAGTTTCTCCCGAATATGTGTTCTTTTTATCCACTATTATACATTCTAGTGTACTTCTCTTGGATTTCATTTGGGCTACCTGGACTTTTGAGTTATCTTTTTGTGACATAATTCTGGCTTCACTTCTATAAGTTAGTATGGACACAGCAACCGTATTAAAATTTATCCATGTATCTTTTCGGGGTTTGTTTTTTAAGGATCTATGGATTGTACCACCAACATTTCGAAAACTATTACGTTTTTTATCCAGATCTGTATCTCTGTCATATGAAAGATAACATCGTAGATACTTAAAGTACTTAACCTGTTCTATGATTATTTCATCAATTGCTATTTTAGTTCTTACTGGTTGTTTTCCTTTAAATGTCTTTGGTCTTTTGAGCTGCAACTTTAAAACCATGTTCTTTTGGTAGTTCATTAAGATATAAGTTGATTTATTTAATTTATCTTCACTGTCTTGGATTATTACTATATCATCGGTAAACAAAAGAGAGTTTAGGAAGGTATTCCTATTTTCTTCATAAAGATTTAATGGCCTCTACGAGGTGCTTAGGATATCCTCTCCTTAAACAATATTTTAGAAACGTTTCTTTCCTGGTGGCCCAAATGCCCTTATGTCGACGGGCCCTTAAGCTCGCTCGCTCACTCCCTTACTCACTTTCCTAGTTTGCAATATTAAGATATTCTTTGAGGACGAAGTTAGGGAATGCAGCGGTAACACGGAAGACAGGAATTTGTTGGAATATAAATATTTCATTTTTAAGCGCTTGTACTTACAAGATACTAAATGTAACATGACATGATATGATTCCCATGTTCTAAAATAGATACACGAGTTGGAGATCTCATCACATAAATACATTTTACACTTAAAGTTAACGAGCACAGAGTTATAACCGGATGATGATGCGTGCATAGGTCAGAGACTGCTGCAGGCGTTGAAAGGAGCGCCTCTGCATATTTTCTGCACAAACATAAAACCTTGCTCTTTCACTTGAGTCTGTCATGCCACTCCTTATGGATTCTTTACAGTGTCAGTAAACGTTTGAGTTTACACGCAGGAGTGGCAACATCCACACAAGGTTCGCAGGTTATATGTGTAACCCAAAAATAAATTCATTGCTATGTCTTTCTGGACGCGCCTTTGTATGCATCGAGTGTCTCAGATTCTAAAAGCGACAGCCGGAAACTTGCCTCTGAGAGAACCTATAAAGGATATCATAGGGTGTACCGAAGTATAGTTCTTTAATTTCAAACGTAGCCATTCCTGGAGGCGGCTTGAAATAAGTTATATTTAATTGAAAGAAGCTACAGATAAGATATGTAAGGTTTGTTGAGTATTAGTTACATAGTCGATTCAAACACTCATCACAAAAACTTCTGCTGCTAAATAAAATAACACTACTGTATGTTTTGAAGTACCTTGAAACAAAAAAGGAAACCTTTTACAAATTTCTCTATTTATGCGTGCCTTTACTTTCTCTACCATGTACATGCCGAATTTCACTGGAAATACACGTTTTAAAGTCCACTAAAATAGCATTTTTAGAAAAAAGGCCTGTGTGTACGTGTGCAAGAGCGAGTAGAGAAAGTCATGTGAGTGACACATAACCTCGTGCTTACTGCTCACGGGTACCACAGGTAATGGGCAATAATGATATATTAAATTAAATAATTAGGGATGGAAATTTTAGAGTAGGCAGAACTATGAATCTATAGACAGAAGAAAATTTGCAAAAATTGCAATGAGATCGCAAAGGCCCAAACACTGAATAGTATTGGATGAAGAAGAAGAATCTGAGTGAAGATTAGGCGTTTAGAAATTCAGTTATGCATGAATTCATAGGGAAGATATTAGAAGCGGAGGAGAATTTCAACATTTCGGCCAAGGCTACACCTGTTATATCTATGAGACAAATTAAGGCATGAGACGTGATAGTATGAAGGGAGACACAGCTGGAACCTGATGTTTGCAGATTGAATGTCCTTAGTATTCCTTCAATGTCCTTCTGCTTATGGACAGGTTCGGGCAGAAGGTTCCATACCAGGTAAGGAACAGTTCTTACCTCAAAACGGATCTACCGGACATGCCGCACACCACCGTGCACCTAATTCTGCTACCTTACACGTGAAAGGAAACGAGGGTCAGAAAAGCTGGTGATAGTATTAATCATATTAACATTTGCCTTCCAACCTGGGCAAATCGCTGAAAAGACCAAGTTTAGGATTTCAACAGGGTCCCAAGCCGGATGTTACAGTTGAGCTATCTCCCTCATATGCGTCATAGGAGAATTTGCCCAGACATAGCTACGTAGGCCAGAGGGCCATTTGTGCCACTACCCGAAGGAAAGATGAAGGGAGAGAAACAAAAGGCGACCAGATGCGGATGACAAAGGGGTGAGCAAGGAAGGCTTTCCTATCGTTCCCAGCACGAACGTAAAATCTGTTTACTGAATGCAAGTGCAGTTGTTTCACAAAGAAAATATACCCTAACCACAACTAATGACTGTCATAAATCCATCTCCACGCTTCAGAAAAGCGAAACGTCTATTCCTGTCCTTCAGCGATCCTGATTTTAAGGGAGTGACAGTTGACTGCATTGGACTGTCAGTTGCCATTTTGAATTCCACTTTTTTCTTTTTGCACTAGTTCATGTTAAGAGGCCACAACTCTGCAGAAGGAAGAGTAACACAGGCCTTAAGGGTTTGTCAAAAGAGGTGGCCAAACTGCACACGCGCTGGCTAAACAGACTCCAGTCCAGGGCGCGACCGCGGGGATTGAACCTACCACCTGCGCCATCTCCCCCGGTAATTCATAGGAGAAAGTCACGCATATCGTCTGCGGCAACAGTTTTCTCTTAATTAAGCACACAATTTCACTTGGAGCATGATGATAAGACAGTTTTCACTTGTTCAAAGCAAACACTAAACCTACATCGCCTTAGTTGTACTTATAATTGCAACATCTCACGCAAACTCACAGGGCTTTACTGGCTCACTTTGCAGACCTTGATTTAAGGACGCTGGAGTTGACCATGATTTACGGCGACTTTTGTGAACGTCAAGTTGTGTTTCAAATGACATCTTGTAGTGGCATTAAAAAGTTAATGTTTGTAGAGAGCGCGGTTTGCTCTCTGAGCTGTAAATCACATAGTTCGCCTTTTTTCTCTCGCTTCATTAAACAGAATATTAGTAGGGTTTTAATGCCTACTTTGCGTATGCTCGACGCAGTGCTTATGCGAAGAACTTATACAGCGGATTTTAGTCAATCTTTTACCGTGCGAGATAGCTCATCGTGAGATCCCGGGTTCAATTTCCATCAACCACGTTGAGTTGGTTCCTCATCTGCCATGATCTCTCTTCCGTAATTTCCCTTTCTTCTGTTTCTTTCTCACCTTGCAGGTGTACTTCTTGGTTTCGTGGCGTATGGCGGTGCCGGATAGATGAAGCGGATGCTAGTTCAATACTACTCCTCGTGAACAATAGAGGGCCGCTTGGTCGATGGGTCGTTCATCGCCCTCTTTAAGTAACTCCAGCAGTGGGACGGATCGTCGAGCCTGGAACTGTTAGGGACTTCCGCACGTCTCTGTGGTCAGTCTACCTGTGACCTGCAGCCTACTGTTGGCCCTTCACTTCATACTTTCCTCTGGTGTAATTGATCCTTCGTAGGCTGCGTTGCGTGAGGTGTCCCCCTGAGTTGATACCCTATAACCTTTAGGTAAGCAGTAGAAAAGGTAAAAAATGTGTTGTTTTATTTTCGTCCACTGAAACTCAAAACATAGGTGTTTCCGATGAAATTTTGATGCCGTCGCTGCAGCTTCGGGAGGCATTCTACTGCCCTTCATAGGTGACGTATGATTAGCAAGGAGGAAGTGTTTACCTTTTCGTGCATGCAGTGGCGTGCTGTTTTACGCGCACTGTTCTACACTATTCATATGTCAATATTCAACCAAAATGAAGCGCACGGATGACTTAAACATGTCTCTGGACTGTTAAAAATGGCGAGTCGGGAAAATTGCTTGGCCAAAATGATTCGCAGCTGCCTATATAATATTCATATGTTATAATTAAAAACCGAAAGTGTCATTTTCACCTAAAAATTTAGTCTTAGGGCTCCTAACATGTTGGTCGAACAACAAAGACAGAACGCTCCACATATTCCGCCTCCCTGCTATGTGCACGCCTGCTGAGAAGGTTGGTGAAATGTCCCAGGGTACAACCTGCACCCTCTCCCGTTGATGGTGGCTACGTCCCCTCAGGGAGTTTCGGGAATGGTTCACGGCACCACTGTGAGACCAAGGTCTTAAAGCACCTGAGGCACCTGTCAGCAAGGGTCAAGCCTGCAAGAACCAAGCGGATGAAGGGTGAAGTGAAATGAGAAGTGATGTATTAAATCTACCCAGCCTAGCAATCCTGGGAAACCCATAAGTCAGGAAGATAGGCTACGGGAATTGAACCCACGATCTCCCAAATGCGAGCCACAGAGGTTACCGCCTGAACCACCTCAATCCGTATAAAAGGTAAAAAACGTTAAGTACATCGGTGGGGAGGTTTAAACAGTGTGTTAACCGTTATTGGACACTTTCCACTTTAACGTTTATTTACAGATAATGCATTCTGAGAATTGTTCTTTACCCAGTGGAGCCGATCAGACGTGTTTTCTTAACTAGGACATGTGAGTCAAGCAGCGGCATTCTGCTTTGATACCATTTTTGGAGCCTCACTTCTTAACGAGTTCAAGTATTGACATATGTCTCTTGTAAGCAAGTCTTCTGTGCCAAGGTTATTATCGATGGATTAAATCACCAACTATATCAGACGACAACTCCTTAGGTTTTAACTCCCATTTCCGTTGAGGGAATTTTACTTTAATTGGGATAATTTGCCACCCCGCGTTTCCCCCATGAGTTTTCCAAAGGTTAGATAAAGCGAACATACTGTGTCAAAATTACTCTTCAGTTATCTTTTAATTTACTTCTTTATTATTTCTCTACTTACTTTACATCCGTAATGGCCTCACACAAATTATCACGCAAATACACCTAAAAATCTCTTTACACTTCACAAACTTGTAACCAAAAATTGCTGAGGTTACTCAGCCTTCCAGCCGTGGCTATTGAAACAGATAGGTTACGGCACGAGTTGCAGTGACGTAACTCTCCTAGTCCAGTCATGGCCCAATGAAGTAAACCACAATTGTCTAATACATCTATATTCTAAACAACTAAAAAAATCTGATGTGTTGTATTCAAATGACTTTCTCTACTCTCGTATTAACTATTCTTACAAACTCTTATTGCTATATCTTTTTCGTGTTAGTTGAGATAAACATTTGCAGAAATTATCTTATTGTTTATTTCCTTATATGTGCAAGGGGAATATGAAAATACAGTAGGCTTTGAGCGATAGTCAAATCTTTTAAAGCTTTGAGATTCTCTTCTCTTTGCACACTTACCATATAAAAAAATGAACAACGATGAACCACTTCACGAAAGTTTTAAGTTTTCCGAAACTCACACACATAACAAGGAATATCTCCGAAATGGTTCACCCTACAAGAAAATTAATCGAGACATAAATTGTGTATTTTAGCAAGATCTACATTTTTTGTATTGTATGATTTGGTCTATCTCTAACGGTTTACCAGTTATGCAAAAGTCGTTCGGAGTAAATACGACTACAGGGGCTATAACCAGAAATTCAAGATATACATTTCATTTGGCATAAAAATTTCTCAAAAATATGACATTTTAATCAAAATCGTTAGAGTCATTTTAAAGAAAATAAAAAATTTCGAAAAATTGTCCATGTAAAGGGTAGTTTAGGGTGGGACTATTTTCTTCAAAATCTTCGTGTCGCATTCTTGAAAGACAAACTTAATACCAACTTTGGTTTTTAGCCGACTTTTCGTTTTTGATTTATGCTGTCCACAGACACACAGACACACACGGACCTTTTTCTAAAAATGCTTCTTTTTTGGATTCAGGGGGTCTCAAAACATATATTTCCGGTGAAATTTCGACATCGAATTTTTGGGTGGAATACAATACCTGCTCTACTTACCAGTAGAGAAAGTAAAAATCAGATACAATTCAATCGTGTTGTATACAAACGGTTGGATACAAAACATAGGATAGAATTTGTATGCAACAAAATTGTATCCAGCTGTCGATGTCGCACAATACTCTGGACTGTGGGACATTGGCATAACTGCCTGTGCACGATGGCTGTATGATACGATTCTGCTATTTTATTTCCCACATCTCTTAACCAATTTATTGTTCTTTGTATCCTTGAGCTGTACCTACGCGAGAAACTCTGCGTAGATGTTTCTATAATTAGAAGCCATTGTTTGTGTATTCTTCAGCTTTAAAACTTTTGCTAATAAATTATTCGCTTTGGGTTCTTGCGTTCTCTCTACTGAATATTTATGTGAGATGTTCAATGCTGTTACACATTGAACTGAGTTTTCATTACGTCATTCTGTTTCCGCTAAAGTGCTAATATGTAAATAGCAAATTGTAGTAGCATTGTGAAATAATGTGCATAATTTATTTAGTATAGTTTTCTGCGAGTTTATCTGTCGATATAATCGAGGAAAAATATCTATTACAATTAAGTTGTTCGCTCATCTAGTCATTAGCTGAATAATTTGAAATTCTACTCTCCTTTCCACACCCCTCCGCTTCTCTCCTATTTCACCTCACTTTCATTTACTTGGCTGTTTCAGGGTTCTAAGTGTCGGCGGTAGTTCCGGCGTGCATGACAGGTGCTTGCTGTCTGTAAATCCTAGTCCTCCGGATAAGGGGAGGTCTGCGAGTCCGGGCTCCCCAAGTGACAGAGGGGCAGATGAGCCTAAATAGGAGCCACCACCGGAGAGTTCAGGGAAGTAGTTAGGGACCCTACCCTCTGCTTCGTCTCTCCTCAGGTCGACCACCCTTGGTATCCTTTCACCTCACCCCTCCCTCGAGGGGAGCGCCCTGTCAAGAGCATAAGCACAAAAGATCTTCATCAGAGCGAGGTACTAAGTCCCCTTTCCGAACCTTGTCTATTCAATATATTTTAATAGACGAGATTATAACACTGAGAGTTACAGAAGTCACTTGTCTTTTCTGACACAGATTTCCGTGAGTCCTCTGGAGACACTTCAGCAATGAGCTTATTGTTGCATGGCTTTAGATTCTTCTGACTCTAAAACATTTTCCCAAAAGCAATAGGGAAACTGAACCTAATATGGGGAGGGATGGAATATGTGGTAGGAAGGTGCTTTAGCCTAACGGTCATTAATGGTACTTAGAGCGGCACCTGTAGTGGTGTAAATTCTAACACCAGAGTCTTACCTTCAACGTGTCAGTCACTTATTTGTATTTGTACGTATTCCAGAAGTTTTTCAGTCCTCCAATACATTTCATCATCATTTAAGAAAGGGAAGCTTTATTAATGAGCTGGATGTTGTAATAGAATCAGTTTTAGTTGAGCTTTCATCCCATATCTTATTTAATTCATGGATATCTTTGTAAAAGAGAAATAAATGTTTACATAGTAAGGCTAGTCTAATCTTAGTATGGGGAAACCGAATATAGGGCTCCCATATTAGGAACACCATTTCTTCCAGGTGCGGAAGGTATTTTGAATGGCTTGGAAAGTTAATAAAATTACGCTTTTATATTATCAGATTAGGACTAGCTCTCCACACATGCTAAAGATTGAGAAAAATATGAGGAACAAGAAGGAAGCTGAACGAAGAAATAATGTCCAAAAAGAGAGCATGATGGAAAGGAAATCGTGGTATGAAAAATGCAGCCCAGCATTCACCTAACTGACATGGGGAAAAAAATGGCAGTCACAGGGACTGAACCCGCGACCTCCCGAATGTGGGCCACAGACGTTACCGTCTGAGGCATCCCGCTGTGTAAGTTACATTGCTACCACCGGACTATATAGGCAGCCTCTGGTTTAATGCTCGTACAAAAGCTACGTGGTTTTACGTTTTTGTAAATGAAATTAATAAATATTCTTAAAGGAAAATACAAATGAGAATATAAATTAACTTAATAACAAGTGTGTAAACTGTTCTTCTCTATACGGAGATAGCTAAGGTCGTTAAGGTGTCGTGAATGGCTGTGTTGGGTTTAATTCCGTCAGAACTTCCTCCTTAACTTAGCCCTGGTTCTTGTTTCTGCTCCCTTCCGCAGCAATTATGCTTCGGAGTTAATCCCGGTGTGTGTACTGTGTACGACGGTTAACTCTGACTTTTAAGTCAAATTAAACTAAGACACGTAAAATGTGGAACAAATATTTGTAAAGTACGAATATTTGTTCCACATTTTAGCAGTAATGGGTACTTAAGTCTGTTTCAGGTCGATATTTTTTCGAGCTCGCAGGATTGTAGCAACTTTCCTGTAGCGAGACAGATCAAAACAGAACCCCAGATCGATTCATCCTGTCCGGGTCGAGATATTGCGTCCATAAACAAAGAACAACACAACTCCACTAAGCAGTCATTCGCTTGTTTTGACAGTCTTGTAGAGGTCGCAAGCATGGACGTGATGGCTTCTGAAACGTGAGTCAAAACGGGAAAATACTCAAAATACCTACTCAGAAATTCCGAGTGAGACAAAAGTCGAGATCGTTGGTGCTGTGTATAAAAGAATTGTTGTAGTGAAATTATGTGTTCAGCAAAACAGATTACAACGCAAGACTTACAAAAACCTAATTTAGGTCATAATCACAAATGCGATTAGAATTTAAGTCGCCAAATAACTTAAAAGAAATTTAAGGGAAGAAGACGTGTTACTTCAAGAAAACTCTACTAAACTGATGCTTAGAGAAATTTCGTCGTACAACCACTGCCAAAAGAAGAGTTGACATTAATGCTCGATCTCATAAGATCAACCAGAAAGTAAGAATTTTTGCTTTGAAATAACAAGGTGAGTAACTTGATGTTTTACACAATACTAACCTAATATTTTCTTTGTGAGTGTGAAAAAATACACGTATAATATACTTCAATGCTTTCTATTCCCAGATATTCAATATTCATCGGTTTATGTGATGTTGCCAAATATATATTGCCATACGTAGCCCTGCATGTAAAGTTTCAAAAAATAATAAAATAGGAGGATGCAACTTCCATCATTGTATTATTGATGCTTTATGGCTGAAAAACTTGAAAATGATAACATCACTAATTCCTGTGATTATGTATTTGACAACAATATGTGTGCAGATTCCCCATTTCCACCCTTGGTATGGGTGAATGAGCATTCCGTTGAATGCAATAAACCGATTATTTAATATTATTTATTTCATGCAATATAAAATCCCATGGTTTACCACGTATCTCTCAAAATTTTTCTTTTCTTGGATTTAGTTCTCCAATTACAAACAACTACATACACAAAAATAAGATAAATTGCAAATATTTTGGCTTATGCAAGTGGGGCTATTTCGATCTTATAAGAAGACGTCATACGAAAACAAAGTGCTCGTGAAAAGAAGTAGGGTAACATTTTTAACCATTTTGTGTGTAAAACAAAGTAAAACAGTTCCGAAAGTTAACGTTTTTAACCATGCCTAACCCTTCTAAGTAATTCTGCAGTGAGTCCTAAGTTTGAGAAAGTGGGAATGAAAATTTTAAAGCCTGATTTTTTAACCACCTCTACGTAAATTTGTATCAGAACTAAATCTGAGAAAATGGACATTAAATGTTTAAGCCTAACCTTTTTAACTACATATACGTAATTCCTAAGTGTGTGAAAGTGGGACTTAAACTGTTACTTGTCGCATTTTACATGTGTCGGTGACGTTGTTTACACCGTGTGCATGACGCACATGTCGTTGGCGCAATGTATACCTTGTGGGCTGGAGAAAAAGCAAGACCTAGTGCTGATTGCCAACTCTTGCTGTGTACACGAGAACTAAACTGAAATATACTGCTGACGCCCATACTGATTGTTTCTTTTGTTTGATGAATGATAATTGTAAGTTGTTTATTATTATTATTATTATTATTATTATTATTATTATTATTATTATTATTATTATTATTATTATTATTATTATTATTATTATTATTATTATTATTATTATTATTATTATTATTATTATTATTATTATTATTATTATTATTATTATTATTATTATTATTATTATTATTATTATTATTATTATTATTATTATTATTATTATTATTATTATTATTATTATTATTATTATTATTATTATTATTATTATTATTATTATTATTATTATTATTATTATTACCATCGTAATCTCGTCATCATCATCATCATCATCATCATCATCATCATCATCATCATCTTTGTTTAAGAAATTGCTTAAACGTATTTCTTAAACGCCGTTAATACTACCACAAAAACAATGTTACTTGTTTTTAAATACGTTCAGAAAAGACTGTGCTGATTTTTCTTTTGTCTGGGTAGAATAACATTGATTATTTAGCCTCTTGTTTGCTCCCCGCTGACCACACATCAGAGAAACACACACAAAAGTAAATAACTCTGGTGAAGCCATCACTAGTCCGGGCGCACCAAGGGCAACTAATTCATAAGGACATTTTTCGTCTCTTTCCCCTACACCTTCTCGAACTTTGGTAAACATCCAGCTGTACCTTTAAGGACAGAGAAATGTCAGGCTAGCATTACATACAGCTTGCAGTTATTCTGTAGTCAATGTAACATTTCGATTGTGCAGCTTATTTTGAATCGTAGTTGCTTGATAACTCGTTTATTCTTTGGATTACTAACTTTACTTTAAGGTTCTATATTCATGTTCCTAACCTGGACCGCACCAAGGCTAGTTTCTGCGATCGATTCCCCTGTGCTATGTTGGTGTACCCTTGTCTGTGTTGAGTGGATCAAGTGTTCCTTGTGCGGCTATTATTCATTAGTGGAACCGACCGTCAAGTGTATTCTCTTTTTATGTTTTTGTGGGTTTTTAACCGCTTTAATCTCCTATTGAAGGAATAAACCGAGCATATTGTATATTTTTATGTATGACTTTATATTTTTATCTTTCAACTCTGTCCCTCTGTCACACGTATGTATATGCAATTTCAGTGGCTACCAGAATTCTCCAGGAAGAATAAGCGAAATAATTTACATTGAAGGAATGTGATAACCTTAACCTTTACAGTTTTGCAATTATTGTGTTATTTACTTATGAAATAAGAAGCATATAGATATCAATGTTTGGCTTTTCGCATATTATGTAGAAACCCTTTCAAAATTTTCCTTCCGATTTAAGAGTTCATCTTCTATATGGAAAAGCGTGCTTTATGCAGATAATGTAGTTGATAAAGCCAACTTATAACATATTATTCATTATTTTAGATAAATTATTCTTATTGGTAATAATCTAAATTAGAAATGCTTCTTGCGTGAATTAAAATGTCATTAGTTGTCTTCTTGCGTGATAAAAAATAAAAAGTACAAAATATTAAAGGTTGTGTCCATACCAGCGTGGGGATTTTCTTCCACTGGGAGACCTGGCCCGGGGTGCACTCAGCCTCGTTAGGTCCCTGAGGGTCTAATTGAGGAGCTACTTGATTGAAAAGTAGTGATTCCTAGCCGGGAAGAGTGCTTAACCGACTGGGAGGTACCGGGGCCCTGACCACAGTACAGCACCCCACTCATGACGCCTGCGGTGGAAAGAGTTGGAGTTATGCTGTCCAGAGTCGTACGCGCGCATGCGTAAACATACTGACCTTTTTTGGTAAAGATGCTTCTTTTTTATTCGGAAGCCTCAAAATGAGTATTTCTGGTGAAATCTACATCGATTTTTGGGGTGAAACGCAACACCTACTATGTACGTGGTATAGAAAGTAAAAATTCTTTCATTTTTGAGTTCAGGGGTCTTAAAATTCTAGTTAAATCTGTGTAGGTGTCAATTTTGGGTGAAATACAATACTTCCTCTACTTACTCTGAACGTGTAGAAGGAAAGTAAAATGTTCTCAAACTGGAATCAGATCGAATTGAGCAGCAATTTAATAACTGTATACTCTGGCCATTAGGCTATTAAATACACACAGACAAGTCATAAAATAAACACATGAGATGCTGTAGTGTATCTCTGGAACCGGTTTTCTCCATGTTAAGTGACAGTAGCTTGGGTTCGAAGGAACTTCAACTCCCGATTCCATACGTCATTCACGTCCATTCTTATTTAAGTTTGTTTTGATGTTGAAAGTTGCTTAGAGACTGGACTGCATGCCAAATGATTCCATATTTCCCATCGAAAACATTGCAATATGTGGGGTGCTGCATTGTCGTGCAGGAGAACAAAGCATTTCCTTAATTTCAGTAAGACTAGACACTACTTTGCATTTGGTATTTGGCAAAATTTCACGGTGAAGTGTGCAACTTCGACGTTTTGTCAACAGGAGTCGTACCGTCTCCGTACTTCAACTTTGGAGTACGTTTTCAGTTAGTGCGTCATTTCGTTCGCACACTGTAATCAGTACCTTAGCAGAAGTGCACGAATTCCGGAATATGAACTCTGTTCTGACAAAGTGTCATTCTTGTTGTGCGATGGTTTCCCCATGTTACTTAGGTGAATGCTGGGGTGCATTATTTCATACCACGGTTTCCTCTCCATCATTTCCCTTCATTCCATTTCCTTGTCATCTTTCAGGCGTGTAGTGTTGGCAGTGCCGGGCAGATGGCGCAGATGATTGCGCATGGTAACTGCTGTTCTCAGCGCTAGGTGGCATTTGACAGGCCTTGTCCTCCGTCAGAGGAGGGGACACTCGGTGTGCAGAACCGCGGTGTGCTGGCTGCTCGGTGTGGCCTGGCGCCGGGATGAAGAGATCTCAGCACTTGTTAGGGACTTCCGCGCGTCTCTGTGGCCTGTCTAGCTGCGTCCTTCATTCCTTCATTTCATCCCTGCCTCCTAGGGGATGGTAGCCACAATATATCTGTGTAGGTGGAAGTGAGCGAACTGTCCCCTTTGTGTCTTTACCCTTTAACCTTTGCTTTCTGAATTACACTAGCATGAATTATAGAACTCATAGCCATTTAATATACCCTAACTATCAAATAAATAGCATACAGACAAATATATGATCTTATCGCAATTGGAAAATAGCTGTTTGTCTTGAAGACCTTCATTTTCTCAAAGTCGGCTTTACACTACTCAATTCTTTTGAAACAAGTATCCCCAGAAAACTGTGTTAGCTCTTAAAATAAAGTATTGCTACAAGATTGGGTAAGAATACAGAACAGAAAGGAGTTGTGCTCATATGTAGCCACCTTTTCTTCACCACAAGAGAGCATTGTACTCGATCTGAAGCTATGTTTTGATTGCATCCAAGCGGGCATATTGGAGCAACAATGTTATTTTATCTGCTACAAGAGAGTTAAAAATAAACGAAGAGAAAGAGAGGGAAAATTTCTGCCACGAAGAGTCATTGATGAAACACAGGTCCGAATGACGCGCGAAAACTACTCAAATAAATTCCAGGCGTATCCTATGCTAATAATAAAGCACGACGTTCTGCGAAGAATGTGTAGCCTACTTCCATTGTTTTGCACTCGGTGTTCCAGGAGGAAACGGTAGCAGGTCCATTAGACAGGCGCGGTTCTGCAGAATTAGATACTGGGCATTAACTCTTTTCATCGCGTTTGTGTTTGTGGTTTTGCGCAGATTTACCCACTAGGACGCTCGAATACTTGAAACTACAAAGTCGACCGTTACATTCTAACCTGGGCCCATATAACCTAGCTGTTGACGGGCCCTTAAACTCCACTCCGTACATCCGTCCCTTCGTCCATCCACATCCTAACCTGACAACTGTAGCGAATCAAAACACTACCCCACCTGCCCAACTACAGGGCTTTCGAATCGGTTCTTCACCGCTGCACGGCCTTTTGCCTGTGCGAATTTGAAGCTGCCGTGGCCGGGTTTGCCACTACTAACAAGCCGCACATAAAACATATTAAAAATCTTACATTATAGAAAAGGCTGGAAATATCGTGAACGAGTTTAATCGATCCACAGCTTCTGTTCTTTTCAGATGAGGCGTGGTCTCATCAAAATGGTCGCGTGAACACTCATAACAGTTGGTATTGGGCATTTCAAAATCCACATCGCGTTCAGGAAATCCCTCATCATGATCGGAGAGTTGGAGTTTGGTGTGCCGTTAGTGCTAGACGCATAATTGGTCCAATATTTTACGACCAGACTGTAAATAAAGAGAGGTACCGAAATGTCATTTTGACCAAATTTTTTCCTGAACTGACTGAAGAAGAGAAATCACATGGGTGGTTTCAACAAGAGTCTGCTACGGCCCATACAGTCCATGAATAAAATGAGTTAAGTGATTAGTGCTGGTGTATGACCCTCCCCTGATCTAATAGTGTGTGTGATTTTTACTTGTGGGGTAACCTGAAAGACAAAGTTTACGAGAAAAATCCTCACACATTGGAAGAACTAAAAGAAAATATTAGAAATGAAATCAGAGACATTGCAGTAGCCCAACTTAATCGTGTGAATCAGAATGTGTTTTCCAGATACAATGCCTGTATAGCGGAGGAGGGACGACATTTCCAGCATTTTCTATAACGTAAGATTTTTAAACATGTTTTACGCGCGACTTGTTAGTACAGGTAAACCCGGCCGCGGCAGCTTCAAACCCTCACAGGCAAAAGGCCGTGCAGCGGTGATGAACCGGTTCGAAAGTCCTGTATCTAAATTGCAATCGCCCCTCTCAGCTTTCATCTGCAGATGCACATTCAACAAACACAGTCAGGCTAGCTTCAGTCCGTCAACAGCAGATGGCGACTGTGTTTACCGCGCGACGTGGTTTCTCGACGATTCAATGATCCACATAGATGGACTAATGGATAGACATAGGATTAATATACTGGATAAAAGCTACTGCTTCGGCCATACTTTAACCAGAGATTCTACATGATGAGTGTAGCAAACATGTCCAATATAATTATTGTCAAGTGAGTGAGTGAGTGGTATTTAAGGGCCCGTCGACAGAATTATTGTCAATAAAGAACCTTTCGCCGGAATAAATAATCTATTCCAATTTTTTTCCCGGCGAAACGGCTCTTTGTTGATAATGTAACAAAGAACGGCGAAATGCGAAGTCCATTTACTCTACTAACACTTTATTTTCCTCTTAATCTTACTACAAATGCACAATTTCCTTCTAGTTGCTAACACAGTTTATAATTTATTTCTACAATTACAACTCACAATTGTTCTTCTGATAATCTTTCCCAGTCTTTCAATGTCTTTCTCCAGTTTCACTGTCTCTTCACTGTCTGTCCTATTTATACTGGAGCCGACGCGACGTAACCTCCTTGGGGTTCTTTCCACTGCACGTGTGCATGACTCAGCAAAGAAGTAGTCAGACGCTTCTGATGTTATCGCTGTTCGACCGCATACACACAGTCGCTAGTTGTCTTGTAGCCCCAGACCTCCTCCACGCCTTGCCGCCATTTTTACGGTCACGACAACACACAACCGCTCGTCGTATCCAAGATCACCTGTTCTCCCCTTGCCCGTATATTGTTGAATGATCCAATGTCACAATAATTGTATTGGACATATTTGTTGCACTCATCATGTAGAGTCTCTGGTTAACGTGTGGCATCTTTCTGCATCCTGCTCATCTGTTTCTCTCGATGTCATTGTAAGAGTGTGCAATTTGGAGACCAGCATATAGAGACAGATGACTATCGATTTTACTTTCTGCATTCCTTTCGTGCCTGCAGCGAATTGTGTAATGGAGTTATTTCTACGAGTAGTAACATAAAATAAGCAGAAAAGTATTGGTAGCCAAGCTATATACAGATAAACAATAATGCATAGAGTATCTCATGTGAATGTAACATCGATTTTGTTTTCTTGTTAAATGTAAAATATTAATAATACAAAGATGAAACGATCTAAATATTATAACTATTATATGAAGCTAAGCTGTTGGCATCAATATTTTAAACACCGAATGGCAAAGTAGGTTCGAAAGAGTGCAGAAGAATTCAACATGAATCATAGTTACGTATGAGAAGTAAAAATAACTTTCTTGTTCCCCTCTCAAGATACACGTGCGTCGGCGCGCGCGATAATACACATGTCACAGTGCGCATGTGTGGTATATCAACTTGAAGTCTCAAAAAGCTCTTTGCACCAAGCCCCTGCGAAAGAAGCACGTGTGTTTATGTCCTTGTTTTACTTCAACACTTCCCAACCTCCTTTTTCAAAAGTGAAGTAGTCGCGTGTTAGTGTAATAGTTACTCTAGACCTCCGACTGTAAAACGTCTGAGGGTGTTCTACTCTCT
This sequence comes from Tenodera sinensis, assembly GCA_030765045.1. Taxonomy (NCBI): domain Eukaryota; kingdom Metazoa; phylum Arthropoda; class Insecta; order Mantodea; family Mantidae; genus Tenodera; species Tenodera sinensis. The sequence goes on along the minus strand of CM060973.1, from coordinate 25,219,335 downwards.
AGAGGGGAAAGGGAAGACACACACACTAGCTCACGATGAAGTCATAAATAAATACATCTAAATTGACTATTGTGTTACTTTCTCGAGAATATGGCTGTAAGAAATGTATTTGATATAAAAAATCTACAGCATTTTCTGAGAAAGATTACGGCTAGAGTTTCAAAATCTCAACAATATCAAATATCGAAGTATTGAGTATCGTGGAAAATATGTATCGATATCGATTATCGAGAAAAGCTGGTATGGACCCACCCCTAATTTATTTTTACAGTTGCTACTACAAGTAATCTGTTCAGTTAGTGAGTTCGTAATCTCTTTCGTTGCAAAACATCTGATTCCAACATGACCTCCTCTTTCCGCATTTTTTGACTTCGCCTCTTCAATTAAAATCTGAATATTTTCACTAGAATATTCGCCAAAGTGGACCCCTAATTGGTTTTACTACGTATGGATTCTTCAGATGTTCAAAAACGTAAGAAACTAACTAGATGGAGAGAATCGATTTCTTGATGTGGAAACAGGTCAAAGGCCTAAATCCATGAAAGCAGAGGATAGTTGAAGAAGAATAACTTGAATATAAATAAACTAGCTTTATTTAATAGTCTGTCTTCTAAAGGCACTCTTGCTTTGGCAGAGGAAGGTTGTTCATTACCATTCTATAGTGCTGGTATGACTGGGAGTGCCAATGGAAACACGGTCACTGACTATTTACGTACACATTGTCCGTCATGCGCGACTGAGTTATTATGCAGTGTTGTTCGTTTCGGCACGTAGTGGTGTTACAGCCAAGATTTAACTCATACTTCCTCTTCTCTAACTGAAAGGGATTGCTGACAACTCGTCTTGCGGATGAACCAATTTAAATGTTGCTTGTCGGTCTGCGTGAGTGTGGACTCAAAACCCACTTTCGTCGTCACCTTTCTGGAAGACTTTAGTGCATATCATACCGTAGCCAGAATAGTTCCATTGCCTACTGGACAGCTTGACCTCGTCTTGGCATCTGCAGGAAGTGAATATTGCCAAATCTTGCACTAAAATTCATTATCACCGCCAACTTTTCAATCAGAGAAAACACCAGCAGAAACGATATCTGTTGTTTAAATAGAAAATATCTACTTCCTAAGTATCTAGAGCATATGAAAATAACATTAGAAACATAAAGAACAGTTACTTAGGAAGATAAAGCATATTCTGTACACAGAGAGTCAATAAACTAAGAACCGGCTGCTGTTTTCTCACTGGGCATGTGCACACATGATTCTGTACTGCTGCTACCAAGGTGATGCTACTGGCGTGGCTTTGATCTGCTCTGGTTCACAGTTTGAGTTTGATGTAGGATTAAGGTACCCAACTACTTGGTCATCAGTGCCCTTATAAAACGGATCATGGCAAAAGCCAGTATACAAAATCTGATGTGTTGCACTCACATGATTTTCTCTACTCTTGTACTAACCATTCTTACAAACTCTTATTCCTACATCTTCTTTGTGTTACTTGAGTTAAACATTTGCAGAAATTATCTTATTACTCATTTCCTTGTAGGTGCAAGTGTAGGGAAATATGGAAATACAGTGGGCTTTGAGCGATAGTCAAATCTTTTAAAGCTTTCGAATTCCATTCTCTTTGCACGGTTAACATATAAAAAATGAATAACTATGTTTCATTTGACAAGTACAAGTTCTACAAAACTCACACAAGTAACCAGGAATATCTCTGAAATAGTTCATTCTAAAAAAATGTATTCAGACATAAATTGTGTGTTTTAGCAACATCTACATTTTTTTTGTATAGTAAGATTTGGACTATCTCTTACGGTTTACTGGTTATGCAAAAGTCATGCAGAGTAAATAGGACTTCATGAGCTATAGCCAGAAAATTCAAGATATACATTTCATTTGTGATAAAATATCAAAAACATATGACATTTTAATCAAAATCGTTAGAGCCATTTTTGAGAAAATCAAAATTTTCTAAACATTTTCCACGTTAAGGGTAGTTCTGGGTGGAGGAATTTTCTTCAAAATTTTCGTGTCGCATCCTTGAAAGACATTAAACTTAAATACCAACCTTTGTTTTTAACTGTCTTTTCGTTTTTGAGTTATACAGTCCACAGACTTACAGACACACATACATGGACTTTTTGTAATTTTTTTTTTTATTTTTGGGGGCCTCAAACATATATTTCCGGTGACATCTCAATATCGAACTTATGAGTGAAATACAATATTTCTCTACTTATCAGTAGAGAAAGTAAAAACTACCAAAAAGTAGATATGTAATAAAGAGGCAAAAGCCAAAATTAAAACAATTTTTTAAAAGGATCCAAAAGGAATGAAACTTCGATTTCTAAAATTCTAAATCCTTAAATTCGTGCAGAAATCAATAGTTAATATACCATTTTATGCAGCTGAAAGATTAGTCAACTCTGAATTCAAACAAATTATTGAAAAATATTACTATGAAAAATCAAAGAATAAAAGATGGGAACTACCAAACATTCAAACAATAATTCCTGAGTATTCTCGAAAAACAGCAGTTGCAACCTTCAGGTTGATTACAGGACATGATTGTCTGGCAAAACATTTAAACAGAATTGGGATATATTCTTCACCACTCTGTCCTCTATGTGATCTGCAAGAGGAAATGGATCGAGACCACCTTCAAATGTGCCCGGCCACATCTAGCGCCTCATCCATCAGTGAAAAATATTGGAGAGCAAGAGGATTAATGACTTCATTGTCAGAAATCCAGCATTAGCTAACAACAAAATAAAAAAACCACCTTATGTTACATTCATACATGACTCAACCCATTCTCGAAAACTGTTCTTGAGAAAGTCCTTTTTTCACCCAATTCATATTGAGTGAAAATTTATCTGGTTTTAGTACGTATTACCTTGTAGATATAAGGGATTAGGGGAATAAAATAGGCTTAAGTGATAGATAACTATTTTAAGAGCTGGTCACTATGTGATGGCTTTGAAATTGCGTTCTCTTTGCATGATCAGAAGAAACAAAGCAGAATAGCGGTTGTAGCAAGTACTTGAAAACTGAAACAAATAAGTATGTCGTTCACACACACTCACACACTCAAGAGCGAGCGTGGGCCTTTTTGTGAAAGCTTTTTTTCCTTTTGATTCAGGATTCTCAAAAGTGTGTTTACATACAGATCTTAGTACCGAATTTTTGAGTAGAATGCTACGCTTTCTTTGATTACTAAAGTAAATAGTAGAGAAAGTAATGCAATCGCTTAATTTTGCGTTTATTGAAAGCTTTAATTATTCTTCCAAACACAGGCACTCACAGATTTCTAATGTATACCTTGTATTTATGGGTTCTTGCTGCACCTAAGGAGAAGCCAGTTTATTGAATTATTGTTGGAAAGCAATACCTACTTACCACTTTTTCCCACGGCGGGAGCACCTATTACAGCCACCTTCACCTCAGATAGGCTTGATTTCTTGCGCCGGATCCCACGGATCGCAGTCGATGTCATGTTGGCAATGTCATGGATTCAGGATCACTGAAGCAAATAAATAATAGCTCTTACTACACACACACACACACACACACACACACGCACACACACACACACACACACACACACACACACACACACCACATACACACGGTCATGAACATTTTTCGAGAACCCTTACCTTACGGGAAAAGTTAAGGGCGCCTCCCACTGGGGGGAGGATAACCCCAAAGGGCTCCCAAACCAAGAAAAAAAGTATCTTCCAACAAAAGCACTTCATTACCACCATCCCTTATTGCATTAACCTCATTCTACCAGTATGAATGAACGAATAAATTTACTTCTGCTCAAAAATAATACAATTTAACCTATTAACAAACTAAATAAAGAAATTAGTTATATTTAATAATATTTTCTACTTATCTCAGCTACTGGGAACCAGCAGCTATTCCCTTAGAAAGAAAATTATTTGCGTTCAATTTTTACAATATTTTATTACATTGTTTGAGTTGCTTATTCTACCAGTAAAGGACCCAGTCCTGGTACGGTGCTTGTCGAGTGACTCCACCACAGTGGATACACCTCTCATGACACCCACCACAAGACATTTTTCGAAAATGCTTTTGTTAGGATCCAGCCTCAAAACACGCATTTGCAGTGAAATTTTGATCTTGAATGTTTGGATGAAATGGAATGTTTCCGTTGCATATTGTGTTTGTATGTTAGAGAAAGTAAGAATTAATGCATGCACAACAAACTTTTAATACTGTTCTTTTATCTACAGCACGGCATGGCACGCCTTTCTGTTGGCAGGCTGAGAGCAGCCCGAGGTGTTCATTCATGTACCTGCCCTTTTAGGGCTTAACCACTTTCCTGATGGGATGTGGGCTTTTGCAGGGTGGCGGGTGAGATTGAAGTGGTGGGTAGATAGGAGGTAGCGATTTAAGCTCCTCAACGGCTGCCAGTCAGGGTGCAACTGTCGTGGGCACCGCTCGAAAGTGCAAACAAATGTGGATGAATTTAAATATCCAAGCATTTGCAGTGATACCGCTCAAGGTATTCACAGGGCGATAATTTTACGAGCGCTTATCCTAAATATGAACACTTTGAGTGGTATTTGTTTTGAGTACCGCGCGAAATAATGAATAATTCATTTATTTAATACTATTTAATATTAATAGTGATTTAAAAGCAAACAACTTGCAATAACATTCATACATTTTAATTAGGATTTATTTTCACAGTTGGCCCTGCAACTAATCCAGTAAACTGTGAGAATAACAAAAAATTTAGCATTTAATCCAGGGAAAGAAGGAATTACTGTGCTTTTCAAATGGGCGGGAGTTTGTCCTTGAGTATCTCCAGGCCGGCAACCAATCGGAGTCCTGCTGTGTTGTCATATTGCGCCAGGTAGACTTGCATGAACTAGGAATGTGTGCGAGAGAGAGGAAAAAAATAAGAGTGGGGGTAATGAGCTTGCAACGCTGTGCACGTAAACGAATCTCATTGGCTGCAGACCAGAACTCTTCCCATTTGAAAAGCACAGTAGATATATGATGAATATAAGTGAATGAATTTGCATTAGTAGGCTATTCATTAAGGGTAGGTCTGCTCTATTTTAAATTACAGTGGTTAAAGATACAATGTTTGGGGCCTAATCTTTCACGATATTAGTAATCTGTTTAATTGGTCTTTCCACTATGAGTTCGTAACCTCTTTGGTTACAGAACTTCTGAAACTGATTCCATACACATGACCTGCTCTATTACGAATTTTTTAACTCTACCTCATCAGTTAAAATATCAATATCCTCACTAGAATATTCACCAAATCGTTTGTCTTCTATTTTTGAATGTCATGCTAATTGTTTTCCTGCGCATGGATACTTCAGATGTTTAGAAACGCAAAAAAGTTTAGTTTGGCGGAACCGCAAGGAGGAGGTAATATAACCAAAGCAATAATACCACGATCAAAAGCTGATAATCCGGCATAAGTTGAATAGTCAGTATAAAATATCATTTTAGCAGAGATGCAATAAAGCGTATATAAAAGTGATTAATAATTATAAGCATTTATAATATAAGGGTTTGATATTACATTTGAGTATTCTGTGATTTCATTTGTTTTATACATCGAGTGAGCAATGCTTGGCGACACCGGTATCGCAGATTGCGGCTTGTCGGCGAGGATAGTTGCTGTCTCTGGGTAGTAAATATTTTACTGCTTTTCTCAAAAGTAATTTCAAATACATATAACTTGAATACTTTAAAATAGAAGCAAAATTCTCAAGAGAGGAGAATGGTCAGAAAGCATTTCTAACACCAGCTTAGTTCCCTCTAGAAATAGCAGTACTTTCTTGTCGCATTTTATTTTTAATTATATAAAGTGTGTAGAGCTGTTTTGTAAATTTTCTTTTTTAATGTCCCCTGTTCCCGTGGTTTAACCACCTGTGAATTTTATCCATGTGGGCTGGGGAGGAGGGCATTAAAAGATAAAGTTTACAAAACAAACCCACAGAATTTACATTTACGTAGAATAACATTCGCCAAAAAATTTCTGCCGTTTCTCAGAGGGAACTGCGGAGTTTAATGAGCAATTTCTTAAGCAGATGCCAGATGCTTGAATAACAAATAGGCATTTCCAATATCTCCTTACTTGATATACGTAAGTTACTTTCCTTTTTCGGTTTGTTATGTATTTGTCGACGGGCCCATAAAATCCTCACTCACTCACTCACTCACTCACTCACTCACTCACTCACTCACTCACTCACTCACTCACTCACTCACTCACTCACTCACTCACTCACTCACTCACTCACTCACTCCCTCACTCACTCACTCACTCACTCACTCACTCACTCACTCACTCACTCACTCACTCACTCCCTCCCTCGCTCGCTCACTCACTCACTCACTCACTCACTCACTCACTCACTCACTCACTCACTCACTCACTCACTCACTCACTCACTCACTCCCTCCCTCACTCACTCACTCACTCACTCACTCACTGTAGGTACTTCCTCTTTTCCGCACTGCTGACAGTCACCATCTTGGCCAACTGGCCACTTTACCAGTCCTGCCGAGGAATGTTCACTCCGTATTTTCATTATTTACTAGTAATTTTAAGTCAATTGCGAATTTTACTCATCTTACAACTAATAAGATAATTCTGTCTGTATGATTTTGTTTACGTAGAGATAAAATAACAAGGGTTATAAAATGTAGTAGAAAAATATTTCCTTAAGCATATGTACCTCATCGGATCTTCCAATGCAGACTGCCATCATACAAATGCAGCTACGCCGATGAAGGGAAGGCGGCTATAATGTTTGCTGCAGGTGCTCGTTAAAAGCTTTCATTGACGCCTTTTCCCAGAAGACAACTTTCGAATGAGATAAATTATCTATTATCTTATCTTTACATAGCTGCAGTGTTTTCTATTGTTAGACCTCACAAAGGAGCGAATAAATATTGCTGATTTACGTCTTCGGAGAATTGAACTAGGTGACTGATGTATTTGTGATCCAAATCCCTATGTCATGCCTGAATTAAACGTATTACATTTCTCATTCGGTGAGATAAACATCCTTTTCCAACACTTTGGCAAGGATGATGTTCAAAGAATAATCTCTCCAGGAATTTGGCTTCTTTCCAGTGAATTGGTATCCTACTTTTCGAGTGCTTTGTGGATATTTAAATGATAATTATTAGAACATAGTGCACCCATAAATAGCTTTGTTACTGAGTGCTAATATATTTCCCCTTCCTCACTCTTTTTATGTGACTACTTTTGCTACCTTATATCTAACAGTTTGAAGAAACATTCCAACCAAAAATTCGACATAGAGATTTCATCATAACTACACGCTTTGAGTTCCACTGCACAAATAAACAATGGCTGTGTGTGCCTGAACTCAAAAACGAAGTTGCATAGATGTAAAACTTGGTATTTAAGTTCAGTATCGCACAAGAATATGACAAGAACAGCTTCATGAAGATTTCCTAATCCACGCTGACTTTTACATAGAAGAATTATTGTGTTAAATTGATTTATTGTATGTCAAATGTTTGGCAGTTTTAATTCCAGCTAAACATGACCTGGCAAAGAAAAAAGTATGTTGATATTTCTGACAGAATTGCAAGGGAGGGATTTGCATGGGCCAGGACAGGGATGGTGATGCTAAAAGGCTTAGGGGAAAGAGAAAAACAAGGAAAGTGCCCACAATGTAATATGAATTATAATAATTATTTGTTTAATCTTAGAGAATGGATGAAGAATGGATATGAGATGAAAATTGCGAAAGTTTACCAAATGAAATTATGGGCAAAAAGATATTGAGCATTAAATTTAAAGAAAGTTTAATAGGAATCGGAAAATATCTAGGTTTAGTTAGAAAGAGATGGCTCAGTAAAATTAGGTGGTGACTATTTTTCTGTTCTACTGTCCATGTCACAATTCGAGGTAGCAATTTCTGAAATTTGCACCGGGGGAAACTACACTCAGCTATTGAAGGCATAAGCAAAACAATAGTGCAATAGAAAAGTAAAATTAAAAAGCGGTGCAAATGTAGGTCCTGCGTGACATATAGGTTGGACACGGGCATAGGTTTTAAAATCGGTACTGTTCCGCTAAAAGCGGGACGTCTGGGATTCCTAATTACACTACTTTTCACTCTGGGCATGTTTAATTCACTCAAAACTGTTGATATGTTACGTCACAACACCAGAACACAACTAGAACGTTCTGTTAACTTTGGTGATTCACAAATGACTAATTGAGCCGGGCTGTGAAGCAGTAACAGATAACAGTGAAAGAATTCCTAGTTCTTGTCTTGCGAGCTCATGTAGTTTGAGAAAGCAGGGTGTTTATGTTTTCATCCAACTGAAGGGATGCTAACATAGCTGACATATCAGTTCTTCCAATACTGAATAAGCATTAAAGAAGTTGGATGGTGAAAAACCCCAGCGCAACAGTCCATGAAGGGCCAAGGCTTGCCGCCCAGCCGCTGCGTCTCCCACCTCTACCCACTACAGGCGTCATTGGTGAGGTACAGTACAGTGGTCAGCGTCCCGAGCTCTCCCAGTTCTGGGGCCGCTCCTCAAGGATCTAACGAGGCTGAGTGCACCCCATACCAGGCATACCAGCGGGCATCGAATCCGGGTCCTCCGCACTAGAAGCAAGTTGGATGGTGACTTGTTGAAAATAATTCTGCTGTTGTTTTACACAACTTTATGTATATAAACGTGTAAAAAAATTAAAGAGGTTTCCTTTTATGATTTTTGTGCAATTTATGTGAATATCCGAAAATATTTACACAAAATATGCGTCTTTATGTGTACATAATAAAACTTAATTAATTGCTCCGGTGTTAATATCCAGAACATTTAGCTCAGTTTCAAGTTTGTATAAGGACGCAAAGCAAATATATATTTACCTAAAAATCCGAGTCCTAGTTCTAACCTTGGAAATGGATACCGCTGCTCCTGCAAGCGTCGGTGCCAACTTTAAAACGTTTTTCTTTGATCACGTCTTAAACATATGTTGCCTGCAATAAACAGGGACTAAGGAAACGTTGAGAGATGCTTGTCTAAAACAAGCGGCAAGGGTCATTGTACCACTCGGATTGTGTTGGTAAATGGATTCCAGGAAGATGTTAGCGTAACTTTCCTTCTCTCTTATGCCAGTTTGTAACACTTCCGGTTACTGCCCCAGTGCTCAAATTTTGTAACTCTTCAAAGTACCAAATATCCTTGCAAATAACATACGAGAATGGATCATAAATAAAGAAGTATTTAAACTACATTCAGGAGGCAATAACAGTAGCTTATTAATTTCAACAGCTTCTGTGGCATACCTCTTTCCCATACTTTACAAATTAGAGTTTCTTACGTGATGCCACTATTTTCATGCTCAGCATCTTAGTATTTGTGTACCATTTAAAACGCTCCATGTGCCACAATTTACTCCTTGAAACGTATGTTTATTGTGCATAAAATTTGCTATGGGTATAAAATCTGTGCATTACTCAAGCTAAGTATCCAAATCTAAAATAGTAAAAAATATTGTAGCCTTAAAATTATGACAGAATACTACCCATAGGTGGGTATTAAAGTTTCAGAGAAATTATTTAAATATAAACGCGAGGGGCTCTTTAAATATAATTGAATTTATTTTAATAAGTTATTAAAATATTTAAAACTGCATCAGAATCACTTCAAATTGGATATAGATTTTAACTTTTACCACTCTAATAATATCTGAAAATATGGTGCAAATTGGATAAAAAATAAATTTTCCAAAATACAATAGGTCCCCGCTTAATATCTCTTTTTATCGTTGGTTTTCTTAATGTTACCTTTGCTTTTCTGTGAATCAAAACATATGCACTCTTATGCTTCCAATCTCTGTGAAATGATCCTGGTTACTGAAAAATTATCAATCTTTAGTCATCATTCGATCAATTCTTCTTCTTCTTCTTCTTCTTCTTCTTCTTCTTCTTCTTCTTCTTCTTCTTCTTCTTCTTCTTCTTCTCCTCCTCCTCCTCCTTCTTCTTCGTCTTCTTCTTCTTCTCCTCCTTCTTCGTCGTCGTCTTCTTCTTCTTCTCTTCCTCCTCCTCCTTCTTCTTCTTCTTCTTCTTCTCCTTCTTCTTCTTCTTCTTCTTCTTCTTCTTCTTCTTCTCCTTCTTCTTCTCCTCCTCCTCCTCCTCCTTCTTCTTCTTCTTCTTCTTCTTCTTCTTCTTCTTCTTCTTCTTCTTCTCCTTCTTCTCCTCCTCCTCCTCCTCCTTCTTCTTCTTCTTCTTCTTCTTCTTCTTCTTCTTCTTCTTCTCCTTCTTCTTCTCCTTCTTCTTCTTCTTCTTCTTCTTCTTCTTCTTCTTCTCCTTCTTCTCCTCCTCCTCCTCCTCCTCCTCCTTCTTCTTCTTCTTCTTCTTCTTCTTCTTCTTCTTCTCCTCCTCCTCCTCCTTCTTCTTCTTCTTCTTCTTCTTCTTCTTCTTCTTCTCCTTCTTCTTCTCCTTCTTCTTCTTCTTCTTCTTCATCTTCTTCTTCTTCTTCTCCTTCTTCTTCTTCTTCTTCTTCTTCTCCTCCTCCTCCTCCTCCTCCTCCTCCTTCTTCTTCTTCTTCTTCTTCTTCTTCTTCTTCTTCCTTCTTCTTCTTCTTCCACTTCACGGCTTGGACATTCAACCCCTTCCGGATCAAAATTGCTCATGCCATCGTTTCTTTGGTTTCTCTGGTTTCCTTTGACCTTGTGGCCTATAGTTATTTGTAGCTGCTTTGGGTATTCTGTTCAAGTGTAACTTCCAATTTTCTTTACTGTCTTAATTATGTTATTTAATTCACCTGCTTTTAATTCTTCGCGAATATTGGCATTTCGTTCCAGTTTGGTATATCCTTCTATGGATGTCAGGAATCTCGTTTGTGCCGATTGTATTTTTTGCAGGGTTGGTTTATATTGGCCCATGTTTCAGATCCATATTTTACTGTACGTACTGGCATGCACTTGTACAATTTAAGTATCGATTCTTATCTTGCCTTATTTCTTAATGTTTCTCAATACTCTGGATGTAAACTCGTTAATGAAACACACGTATAAATCCTTAGGTTTTATGGAGAGTTAGCACTTAGTACCAGCACTGAGAAATCGTCTATTTCTAGAGCCTGGAGAGAAAACGAGTAAGGAAAATCATTTAGAGCTTCAGAAGTAGAATGGAAATATGGGTGTTAATTTAATATGAACTGAGGATTTTCTGGCGAATATTTAGGTGTTTTGCTCTCGGGCTTCCAGCCAGATCATCAATTTGTGACATCAACTTCAGTTTTCCTAAGCACGAACACAATGAAAGCCTTTGAAATGGGTGTTAATAGTCGACAATGGCAGTTATTAAATAAAGATTTCAATATTTCATATCTTTCGCTAAGGATATTAATACGAATGAAGAATTCAGATAGGCCCGTTTGTTTCTACACAAACAGTAGCCTAGTCAGCGTATTTCCTGAAATTCCACGTAAACATTTAAATCAACTGTTGGACACACTTCCAACAACGTGCCTCCAAAATTAGCTGCTCGCAGCTGCATAGCTTTCTAAGAAACTCATTAAAGCAATAATTTGAGTCAAGAATTTCAATCTGTGATATTTTAAGTCCCTTTATATACGTTTATCGGGATGTGCTCGTTATCTCAACGAAGAAAGAAAAATAGTACATCCATTTTAATCCCACTCAAACTTGCATTACTATGGATCAAAACGCGTTTTACTTTACATAATATTTGTTTTCATGCATTTACTTCAAATATAACTGTCTGAAATGATACGTTTCTCTTCAATGGTTATTTATACTTAAAAAAACGAATTTGTTTTTAACGAGCTTCATTTGCCAGGATCACATCAGCGTTGCCGTTGTGTGTGTGTGTGTGTGTGTGTGTGTGTGTGTCCGTGTGTGTGTGTCTGTGTGTTTGTGTGTGTCTGTGTGTGTTTTTGTGTGTGTCTATGTGTGTGTGTTTGTGTGTGTGTGTCTGTGTGTGTGTCTGTGTGTGTCTGTGTGTTTGTGTGTGTCTATGTGTGTGTGTTTGTGTGTGTGTCTGTGTGTGTCTGTGTGTGTGTCTGTGTGTTTGTGTGTGTCTGTGTGTGTGTTTGTGTGTGTGTCTGTGTGTGTCTGTGTGTGTGTTTGTGTGTGTGTGTCTGTGTGTGTTTGTGTGTGTCTGTGTGTGTATTTGTGTGTTTGTCTGTGTGTGTTTGTGTGTGTGTCTGTGTGTTTGTGTGTGTCTGTGTGTGTGTTTGTGTGTGTGTTTGTGTGTGTGTCTGTGTTGTCTGTGTGTGTGTCTGTGTGTGTGTGTCTGTGTGTGTGTTTGTGTGTGTCTGTGTGTGTGTTTGTCAGTTTTTGGATAGCATAACTCAAAAACGAAAAGTAGGTTAAAAACCAAAGTTGGTATTTAAGTTTAATGTCTTTCAAGGATGCGACACGAAGATTTTGAAGAAATAGCCCCACCCTAAACTACCCTTTACATGGAAAATGTTCGAAAATGTTTATTTTCTTGAAAATGGCTCTAACGATTTTAATTAAAATGTCTCATGTTTGAGATATTTTTATGACAAATAGAAGGTATATTTTGAATTTTCTGGCTATATACCCTGTAGTCGTATTTACTCTGGACGACTTTTGCATAACTGGTAAACCGTTAGAGATAGACCAAATCTTAGTATACAAAAATGTAAATCTTGCTAAAATACACAGTTTATGCCCAAATAAATTTTCTTGTAGGATGAACTATTTCGGAGATATTCCTTTTTATGTGTGTGAGTTTCGGGAAACTTAAATCTTTCGTGAAATGGAATATCGTTATTCATTTTTTATATGTAAAGTGTGCAAAGTGAACGGAATTTCAAAGCTGTAAAAGATTTGACTATCGCACAAAGCCTACTGTATTGTAATATTCCCCTTGCACCTACAAGGACATAAGCAATAAGATAGTTTGTACAAATGTTTAACTCAACTAACACGAAGAAGATATCTATAAGAGTTTGTAAAAATGGTTAGTGCAAGAGTAGAGAAAGTCATGTAAGTGCAACACATCAGATTTTTTAAATTATAAACATTAATTCTACATTTTCATTATTATCTATGTGAAACTACCAATTCATTCGGCTAACCTAAAATAATACAATAATTTATGTACATGTATTATTATAGACAACATTAAGGGTTGAAAAATTGAATTGAGTTATCTCAGTTTATTGAAAATATGACATTCCCCCTTTTTCCCGTGAACCCTTCAGTTATTAAAGAATTAAGTATTTGTTTTTCTAATTCTGTAAGTAAAAAATTGAATTTTGTGATGTGCTTAGTTCTAGTTTAATTGATATTATCATCACATGCTCATTTTCTTAAAAAAGAAATACAAATAATTCAGTCACATTAACGGGATTAATTGGACCAAAAGACGTTTTATTTTAGGTTACGTTAGTTCGTGTATAAATATAACAATTTTTCAAACTGTAATATATTATTCGGCAATTTCACTTGAGACCTACTTCCAAAGAATTAAGCACAAGTTTTCCAAATTCTGCAGTAGGAAATTGACTTCTCAAAGGGTTAGTTGTCGTTAACCTTCATACCTTTTTAGTTACAAACTTTTTGTTCCTAGTAAAGGGACTGTATTAATTCATTGCTTATATCGGATGAGCTTCGCGAAATCAAAATTGATACCTTAACTTGTCGAAACAAATGAATTTATATTTTTGCAATTTAGGAAGCATTCTCATTACAAATACAGAACGAAGTATTTCGAACGCCAGAGACTATTTCATAGCCTGAATCTTAGATCCTGTTTTTGCTTTTTACTTTCTCCAGTATTTAGATAGACTTAAATAGAGGAAGTGTTATATTCTATCCAAAAGTCCGATACCGAGAAAATGGAAGTTTTCAGAATCCCTGAATAAAAAGAAGCATTTTTAGAAAAAGGTGTGTTTGTTTGCATATTTAATTCCAAAGATTGGCACAGACATTAAACATCCCTTCCTCGCACGGTTGAAGTTGTACCACAGAAATAAAGCAACCTATATATAAAATAGCTTTATAATTACTGTTTTTATTTCGGAGCACTGTAATTTCATTTAGAAACAATTCAAGATAAAAATAAAATAAAGATAAAATAAAAATAAATTGTTGAAGGGAACAGCCATTAAGACACAGGAAATAGCAAAGTTAAATAAATGAATTTTGCGTCAACAATGTATAGCAAATGTACATGAAGGAATAAGTTTTCAATTTCATTATAATACTACTCGTAACTTTCACTCCAAGAAAGTACTGACATTTCTGAAAGAACAGGTAACTTGTAACCGCCCTGCGTGACCTACATCACGTAAATGGACAACATGTCTCAAACAAGGATGGGTGCCTAGAGGCAGTCTATCTCCATCTTACATTTTACATTGAATTTGAAAGACAAATGACATGCACATAGTTCTAAATCATATTGTTGAGAAACCTGATATATCCGCTTTCCTAAAGAGCTGTAATTGGTTAAGCGTGGAAAGCAAAGGTCTACATCACAAGAATCAAGAATTATTATGTTCTGTACAAGGTCCGTACGTTAACCAGGGATTCTACATACATACATACATGTCCAATACAATCATTGTAAATAAAATGCCATTTCGCCCAAAGAAAGTGTGAAATATTTGGAGACATCTAGCTTCTTGACGAATGGGTATAAATGGTTTATTATTTCACTAACTGTCGGACAAACATCGTGTGAGCAATGCTGTAATGCATTTCCACCTTAATTCGAATTAGTCACAATTAGGGTTGCCAGGCGTGCCGAAATTCCCGGACATGCCCTACGTTTTAACCATTTGTCCGGCGTCCGGGGGGAATTTTTGAAAAGTCTCTAATGTCCTACATTTTCAGAAACAATCAGTGATCGTTAGAAAATGAACTGACAACTATCAAAATATAAATTAATAATTGGTTATTAGCTGCAGCTGCAACTCGCTATGGCAACAGAGCTACACGGGCTACAGCCAGAATATACTCATGCATAAAAACATTGAACGAGAAATTGGTATCGCAGAATTTTCGCTCCGAGGCAAAAGGTTGGTACTCTATGGAGGCAAAGCAACACAATGCTAAGAGTATTTTAATTAATAACAGCACAGTGGAGAGATGAAAGTAATAGACTATCTATTGATTCCGTTAGAGGTATTGCTTTAGTGAAGTACAATTCTAAAAATTTCATTGTTTGGAACTTCTTGATTATATTTCAAATAAGCTAGATGTTTTGCGCAAGATTATTTCTTCAGAGAAGTATAATTGACAGTTCATGACCACATTTAACACTGTATATTTCAGGATTTTAAGAAAATATAAATGTATATGCCTATTGGTATATATAAATAGCATTTACATTATAAATTTATATTCTTTTTGCATTGGCCGACAGTGTCCTACATTTTTTATTATTTTGTCTTTCATTTCCATGAAATTATCTGGTGAGCCTAGTCACAAGCAGTACATTCCTTCCGGTTTTGTTTACTTTACTGTTACACAGCGTAAATTTAAATGCATCACCATCACCTTTCCAAAAGGAGCAACGCTAAGTCCAGCGAAATTGCCTACAAATATTTGATGCAGCCGGTTACAGTTGCCTTTAACTGCAATGATCATATAGGCGGCCTTTTGCTTTGAATGTTTTGCCTAATGGCAACGGTATTTTTTCTTTGGGTTTTGTACATTAAATCTGTAGCGCAGTGGTAGCGCGCCTGCCTCTGGCCGGAGGACCCAGGTTCGATTCCTGGTACCCCATGGGGATTTTTACCCCACTGGGAGGTCCGGCAATTGATGGAGATCTAGCGATCCCAGGTCGCGATCCCAGTTCAGCGCAGAACTGGTCAAGAACTGGCCCACACACTGAATGACGTCACACATATTAACGTTAGGAGCATTATTAGCCGTCACCTGTCTGTATATCTGCAGCTTAGCCGCTTCCAGAGTGAAACCTTGCTTACAGACCTTATGCAATGTTTTCCTTCAAAATTACTTTGGACTAGCATACGTAATATAGTTGCAGGTTTGATGTATGAAGAGAACGGTTAATGTACCAGCCATAATGTCAATAGTTATTCAAGTTGATTACAATAATCAAATAGGTTATAACATAAATATTGGCATGTCGCCAGTCAGTTTTTGTTACTGATGGCACCTATGGCGAAAAATTGGAATCGCTTGAGATAGTTTATAGATGCCGCCTAAAAGTTCATCCTACTGCTGTTCAGGAACTTAGCGAATATTTCAAAAATAGTTAATGCAACACAAAATTATTTAATATTATATATTTATTTTAAGGATACCCATCTGTGAAAAAAGGTTAAAAATTTCCAAAATTGCCAAAAATGGATTTTTGTTTTATCAAATAGTATAAATCGTCTGGTTTATTTTGATATGCTTTTTACAGCCTTAAGGCCTTTTTATCTATGTCACATGGCCGTCTATTTGATTGCCTTAAGTGGTCGTGTCCATTTAAATCCATACAGTTCCATTATTCTTGCTATGACTTCAAACTTAGTTTTTCCACGTTTTTATTTTTAGCACTGTTTGCTCTTTAAAATGCTCCTCACGATGCAATTTTCAGTACTTATGCATGAAATTTGGTGTACCTGCTTAGAAATAACACTAAAAAGAAAAGATGAGATAATTTTCTCATAAAGTGAATAACTGCTGAGTAATTAAATATTAAAGTTTACATTTCAAAATTTAAATTAAAAAAATAATGAATTTAAACTTTAAAATTTATTTTTATCCAAACTAATAACAAGATTAAAAAATTATCTCATCAATTTGCTAACATTCTATTACAGGACATAACTGAAAATTATCAAGTTTTTAAAATCAAAATTGCATCATGGGGAACCATTTATACAAATATTAAAAAAATATAAAAAAATATTAATATGTTTGCAACTAATCTGCCTAAGTGTATGAAATTTAGCACAGTTACTCCTCACTATACAGTGAATGTTTTGTTAAAATTTCAAATCAATCCAAAGTAAACTGTAGATTTTCAAAATTTCACAGATGGGTATCCTTAATGATACCTACAGTTATTCGTTATGCCATTCTACTCTATGGCATTCTTAACTAAAAGCCAAGGCCTTCTTCACAAACATGCTCTTTATGACTCCACTGCATTCTCTTGCAGCTCAAAGAGCTTTGTAAATACTTTTTACTTTCTCTACTACACATAGTAGGTAGGGGAAGTATTGTATTCGACCAAAGAAATTGATTTCGGGATTTTACCGACATCTTATATATGTTTTGAGGCCCCCTGAATCCCAGAAAAGCATTTTTAGAAAAAGGTCCGCGTGTGTCCGTGTGTGTGTGTGTGTGTGTGTGTGTGTGTGTGTGTGTGTGTGTGTGTGTGTGTGTGTGTGTGTGTGTGTGTGTGTGAACAGCATAACTCAAAAACGAAAAGTCGGTTAAAAACCAAAGTTGACATAACCTTTCAAGGATGCGAAATTTTGAAGAAAATGCCACCACCCTAAACTACCCTTTTCATGAAAAAAATGTCGGAAATTTTTATTTTCTCAAAAATGGCTCAACGATTTTGATTAAAATGCCACATGTTTAAGATATTTTTATGGCAAATGAATGTTCTGGCTACAGCTCATTTAATCCTGTTTATTCTTGATTACTTATGCATAACTGGTAAACCGCAAAGATAGACCAAATCTTACTATACAGAAAATGTAAATCTCGTTAAAACACACAATTTATGTCCAAATGCACTATTTTCTAGAGCGTGCCATTTAGGAGATATCCCTTGTTATTTGTGAGAGTTTTGCATTACCTATATTTTTCTCAAAGACAAGGTGGTTATTCATTTTTTTATCTCGGCCGTGCAAAGAGAACGAAATTTCAAAGCCTTCATATAGCGACCAGCTTTAAAAGATCTGACTATCGCTCAATACGGTATTCCCAAATTCCCCTTGCAGCTACAAGAAAATTAGCAATACAAAATTGTGCAAATGTTTATCTCGACTACATGAAGATAGAGGAATAAGAGTTTGTAAGAAAAGTTAGTACAAGAGTAGAGAAAGCCATGTGAGTGCAGCACATCAGATTTTAATATTTTAGCAATTAATGAAATGAAGTTAGAAGTATTTTGTACCGTCATGTCCGTCAAAACGAATTGACCTTTTCGATGGTGAAGGATTATCAAAATTAAGTGTTTTTTTAGCTTACCCTAAATGCAAAATATAGGGTGGACCATTAAGAACGCCGGATTTTAATTGCGCGCTACTGTTTTATTGTTTTCATGGGCGCATTTTAATTAGGCGTTTTATAACCAGTACTTCTTGCGGTTAGTTACCATGGAACGCTTTACAGTGGAACAATGAATATTGATTGTGAAAACACATGGCAAATCAGGTGAAATGTTACGCAGAAACTATGCGACCCTCCGTCGTCATAGTACACCTAATTACTCAAAAGTTCGTAGGTTAATGACAAAATTTAATACAACAGGTTCGATTGCAGACATCAAAACTCCAGTGCGCTCCTGTTCTAGCCGGTCTGATGAGAACTTTGCAATTATGCGTGATAGTGTTGCCTTGAATCTACAAAAATCAATATTTCGTCATTCACAACCAGATGCGAAAGGGTCTCTCCAGCAAATTCTCATAAAGAATGTTGATATGCATACCTACGAAATTCAGTTAACTTAACATCTGAAACCAACGGACCTTTTGTAATGGAGAAATGGTGATCAGAACTGGCTAGTAAGGTCACAAGTTAATAAAAATAATCCCTGAACAATATCACGACTGAAGCAACAGATTCGAAATATAACAGCCCAAATCCAGGAGCAGATCGGTCTGAAGGTGATAGCAAATTTCTCTGATAAAGTTATATCTAGAGCAAGTCGTGGGACATATGCCAGATATAATTTTTCATGCATAATGGCAATCTGTCCTTTGCATTGATGTTGAAATACGTTACATTTCACGAAAATAAGGTACTGAAAAACACTTAAAATCCGACGTTAATTGTCCACACTATACATTTTCTCCCTTTATAATATTAGTATAGGCTAAGATTAGTAATAGAAAACTATATATGTCTAAGAAGTGATATTTTTGCATTCATCTTCGCTAACACACGTTCTAGTATTCAAGGCCTATAGTGAAGTATTCAACAGAAAGAAAGGAATAAAGGAAAAACAAATACAAAATAAAGTAAAGATGAATCTTGGAAGATTTAAAAAATACTTACATAAGAAGTTCCAGTGGAGGGGACTCTTCTCAGATGTGTAGTTTATCCTACAAGAAATACAATAAGGTTAATTAAATCTGATTGCTAGTATTTTATACAAGATTGCAATCATGTAATAGTATGTAAACATAAGTTAAGTTTTCAGCAGCAAATGGATTTGATAAACATGTCTAATCTAGAGATTTCTAGTGGTTTATTTGTTGTGAAACGAATGCATTCTATAAAACCTTACAGAGATAAAAAAGATATTTAATTAATCATGCACACTTCTAAACCTAATTCTATATCGAAGTAGAACCACTGGGCTCATAGTGCTAGGAGGATCTATCTTCGATGAATATGTATTGTTTTTAAATTTTTTGATTAGTTTATTTGTTGGGAGAATATTTAGAGTGTTGCCATGGACTTTGGTGATTTTCAGTTTTCGTCAATAAGGTTTTTACTTATAAAATGAAGAGTTTTTATATATGTAAACTTTAATGTAGCCGAGATAATTCCGGCTCGGACTCGTAAACTGTAGGTTCAAACTCGTCAGGACCGTACTTGAGACTTTTTTTCCTTCTCCAGAGGTTTTCCTCAACACTCATAACTGCATAACACTCAACACTGCACCTGTGGTACCGTAAGAACTGGCGTTAGACATTACTAATAAATTAATTATATAGTTTGTAATTAGTCGATGCAGAAACATCTGTCCGCAGCTACAAGTTTATTGAGACTAAATCCATCTTTCATTTTCAGCAAAGATCAATGACCCAAGGCAGGTAGACGGAAAAATTCCTTTCCATATCATTATTCTGAAGTGGGAGAATACATTTACTCTTAATAAGAATACGATGTGTTGCATTCACATGACCCTCTATACACTCTAACGTTTATTAGTGTGTATACAAATTATTCTTAAGAAAGTTTATTTTTCTGCCTCATTTTAATTGAAATAAAAGAGAGAACTGAACTAAATCACATTAGTGAAGTGAAAAATAAACTAAATCACACTAGTAAAGTGTCAATAAAAACTGAACCTATCACTTCAGTGAAGTGTTAATAAAAATCGAACTGATCATTTTAGTGAAGTGTGAATGAAAACTGAACTAATCACTTTAGTGAAGTATCAATGAAAATTGAACGAATCACTTTAGTGAGGTGTCAGTGACATTTTTGGAGTGTTGGTGAAATCTGAACTAACGAGTATTGTAATATCCAGGTTTAGGAAATACTTTCTAGTCTTTTAGCCATTTAGCAATCAATAATTAACACGTGTTAGACTTTCTGTGCAATCTAGAATATATATGCTTTCAAAATAAACGGAATGCTTACTGTCTCTTTCAGCAAAACAATTAACTAAGCCTCTGAATTAATATTTAATGTACCAGGTGAATCATCTACACCTATTTTTTACGAATTTATGCAAATCACTAAGAAACAGATGCGCCTGGATTCTATCTTGACCTCACACTCTACACTTCGCATGTATACATAGAAGGTGGCTTAACATCTCAGCGAACAAGTGATACATTGAACCATGTTTATTCATGAAGATAAAACATCAATTGAATCTTAAATTTACAGTAATGGGTTGTGAAATACTAATAAAGTTACTATTTCTCGCATACCTCAACTAGGAAGCTAATTCTTAAAGGGCTGTGATGGTCGAGCGAAATTAATTCGTTTGGGTCGCAGCGGTGATCTGAGGAGCGTGTTCATATGTATGGTAATGCGTCAAAGTTATTTTTACCCTCCATTTCACTTCTTTCGATTAGTGATAAGGTGTTACAAAACAAATTACAAATACATTTCATTAAGCAGATTAAAGTGGAGTTTGAGTTCTTACTTCATTAAGAACCATTTGAACTCACTTTATTCTTACATGTGACTATAAACGTGGTAAAATGTTAATACTGTAATCATTTTTATGTAGTTACTATGTTGTGGTTTTGTTTTCTTTCTGGTTAGTATGTTCAATGTGATTACTGATTAAAGAAAAAAATCCTATAAGGAGGTTTGAACCTACGAAACATTTGTTTAGTTCACGGTATACAGACGTCGAAGCCACCACCTCAAACCTCTACAGACCTTTTCTACACAAAACATTTATGTATTAAGCTGATTGCTAGTTTACTAAAAGAGATTCATATTTTAGCTCCTGGCAGCTTATTAGTGTTCAGGGAACTTTTCTTCATGGCTGTCAGAATAGACCCAAGAACGATTAATTATATTTGGCACAATACAGCTGCAAAACAAATTCTGGCTTGACAAGTGGAACGATATTTTCAGGTAAAACTAT